>CAHIKZ030002413.1:0-262500 GCA_903632075.3 Acanthosepion pharaonis | reverse complement strand
ACCTACTTTAATTACTTCATTTTAATAATATGAAAAAATGGAGACCTTACCCAGCTACAATACTAAAAGTTTTTCTCTAAAAGAAACACTAAGAAATGTTGAATTCAGATTTTTAAAAAAACAAATGCTTGAAGAACCTTACTTGTATATTCACTGTGACTTTTCCCCCATCAGATAACAAGCCACTGGTTGCCATACATTAGAAGAACACTGGGAGATAATCATAAGACACCAATTATTTTGGTTGGGAACAAAGCAGATCTTATGGAATACACCAATATGGAAGTGAGTAATTTGATTTATTTTAAATATACCCATAAACATTACATATGAACATTTCAGAATATTGTTTTTGAAAAGTAGCATTTTAATTTAAAGATTTCATATATTTTTAATTTGTATTTGTTACAATGATGTATATTCTCCACATATCTGGAAACATTACATACAAGAATTGTTAAACATTTGAAATAGGCATAAGAAAAAAAAAGTATTGACCTTTTTATTTCTCATAACATAAGAACTTAACATTTTGGAAAGAATATTCCTGATAATAAAATCTGTTCTGAATTAATGTAAGACTTCATATCTGGTTTCAATTTTAGTCTATCAAAATAATGGCATACTTTGAAAGATTAAGATCTACTGTATATTATGCAAATTAAATATTGAAGTGTTAATAATTCTTGTCATGATTACTAGATTCTTAGTTTTCTGCTACTGTTTCTACTACTACTGCTTAATGTTATCTTTGTGAAAAATGGCTATTTTAATCATGCCCCAAAATTAATTTTTTCCAGGGCATATTACCTATTATGAATGATTTTGCTGAAATAGAAACTTGTATTGAGGTAATTTTTGTTATTTTTCCTTCAACTTTTGCGAAAAATGAACCATCATGAAAAAGAAATTTATTGGCTTTGCATTAACTGCCAACATATCCATGCTTCCTTTATTCAAAACTTCATAATCTTGCTCATATCTTTCAAAATCTACTTCAAAATCTTTTTATAAAAGGCAACAAATGTATGTAAAAATGCTAATAAGTGAGATCTTTCCTCTTTTAACATACCTTGTAGTATGGGGTTGAAGAAAGTGAAAGGTTTGTCTATTTAGGCTAACAAGGAGAGGAAAGAACAAAGCCTAAAATAGGAATGCAAGAAGCTAATTATTGGTGGCTCTGCAAGAGTGTGCTGAACAACAGTAAATCAAAGTCCTGACATCTGCAGCAGATAAGGTTGAATGCTTTGTTTGGAAATTCTCTTCCAACACTCTACTCATTCATTGTACCCACACCTCATTTCCCCCACTAGAACAGAGGTTTTACTGAGTGATATGTGCATAATCTTGTCACTATACTTAGACATCATTTCCCATAAGGTTCCTAGTCAGCATCCTAAAGAAATTTGCTCCAAAGCTGACTCCAGTTCTCTCCAAACTATACAACTATTGCCTTGCTGCTTCCTAGCTTGTTGGAAGTCCTCCTCTGTAGTTCCTGTTTTTAAGAAATCTGGAGAACCATCTGAACCTTCTATCGCCCTATTAGTCTCCTATCACTTTTTGGCAAAGCATTTGAGGCTTTAATCAATGCTAAAGTGGTTAAGCATCTTATCTCTCACAGCCAACTCCCTGACAAACAATATGGCTTCTGTTTTGCTAGGGCTACTATTGACTTGGTAACAGCCATCATTGAATATGTATATAAAGCTCTTAATAATTACAGTGACGCTCAAGCTGTGGTTCTATATATATCTCAAAGGCATTTGGCATGCTGGTCTTCTACATGTTTCAGGGCTTTGGTATTACAAGACAATTGTTTGATTTAATCCAGCTGTTCCTATCAAATCATGAAATGAAGTTCGTATTGAACGGGCTTGCTTCTATATCCTTTCACATGAGTGCAGGTGTTTCCCAAGGCTCTATCCTGGGTCCTATGCAATTTCTAATCTTCTTCAATAATCTTCCTGATGTCATCAGTTCCCAAGTAGATATTTATGCAAATGACATTACCATTTATTCCTGTCCCAATAGCAAATCAGTCAGAGCTGACAAAGTTAACCTGGTCACTACTCTTGAAAAGGACCTCCAATCAGTGGTTAATTAGGGCAGAAAATGGCTTGTAAATCCTTCCCCCCCAACACACACACACTGTTTTTTGTTTTTTTATTCTGAAGGACTCATAATTTCCAAATCATTTATATGTAAAATGAATCCATAAATGAATTTTTGAATAGAAAACTATAGGAATGCTCAATTTTTTGACTTGATATTTTTTTAAATACCAAAAATTAGTAAAATCATGCTTGTAACTCAAATGTAAATTTAAACAAATTTCAATTTGTCATAACTTCTGAACTATTTTCTTTTCAATCAAGTTGAAATGTTCTTAATTGATTTGTCTCCAGAAAAGTGACTTAATTGTTTACTCTTTTATTCTAGTGCTCTGCTAAAACTATGAAAAATATTAGTGAGCTTTTCTACTATGCTCAAAAGGCTGTGCTTCATCCTACTGCTCCTGTGTATAATGCTGAGGAAAAAGAGGTGAGTCTTTGTTTTTAATTTTGCAACTGGGAAGTAGTTCTTATTTTGATGCAATTATTAATATGCTCATCACACAAACATTTTGATAATGTATGTATTCCTCAATTGTTACTATCAATAAAGTCCAAGAAACAGCTGCATTGATTTATTCAAACTGATGTTCTCATGTTTTTTGGTATAGTTACAGTGTTTTGGCTGTACTACTCTCTGGCTTTCTTCAGGTGCCGGTCATATTTAGTATTGTCCTCAGAATTTTCAAATTAAACTACAGCGAGTAAACCTTTCTCATTCCACTGTCCATAAACATAGTCAGAAATTTTGGGATGAATTATTATTTATACTTTATTTGGAGTACCAGTATGCTCATCTTGCTTATTATGCTAACAAAGCTTCAGCCATTACACTCTCTGGCTTTATTCAAGGGTCTGGCATCGTATTCAGTAACCTTCTTAGAATTTTGAACCAAAATCTTTATTCAATCCATGGAGGTAAATTGTTTATATTTTGTTTTCTATGTGCAATGAGAACAGTCTACCTTTGAGACTATTGATAGTTCATATCAGTTAATAGGCACATTTGTGTTTATCTGTTTCTTCCACTGTTTTCATCACTACCAGAACAAATGCCTGTGAACCAGATGTGTTTTAATTAACAGTTTAATCTACTAGGTAAAATATTGGAGCCTTAAACTCAATGTCTGTACTCGGGTGATGGAACTGTGTGAGTGTCATTTCTTTCTTAATTAGAGGCTCCGGATGATATTCAGCTCTGGATTAAAGATATCTGTATATCATCAGCAAATATTCACCAAACAATACCTGAAATTCAATTCCCACCATCTATACAGTATCAATAAAGGAAACCTGCTGTCTACAACATTGAGATAAACTCATAATTGACAATGAAGACAAATGCAACAGATGATTGACATTAGAAATACCCTTCAAGATAACAACTACCCTACAAACATAAGCAAGGACAAAAAAAATCATCTACAGTTTGCCTAGGAGATGCATTTTTTTTTTTAATCAGTATCACCTCATGCAAAGCAGTAAAGCCACTAAAACACAAGGGATTACAGGTTGTGGAAGAATTAGAAACAGAAACATTAATAATGAGTGGAAAGAGAGAAAAGTAATTTAAATAATGACAGAGAAGGAAGGAAAATTGAAAACAAAACCAACAAAAAAAAATAACAGAGTTAAGCATTTCCAAACAACAAAGATGGCACAAGGCTTTCTAAGTTACTTACTAAGCACTTTTCAAATGCTTCTTTCTGATCTTTATATTTGACACTTTTTTATGGACAGAGCAATCTGACTTAATTTCAATGGTCGTTTGGTGAAAAATAAGGCAACTCTGAAATAGATCTTGATTTCCACACCCAAAGTATCTCACTTAGGATGGGTGGTGGACAACTCACAACCTCATCAGTAGACCTAGCTAGCATATAAACAAATACCATTTTTGAGCCTCTGAAAGAAAGAACGCAAATTGTTCTACTACCTGGGAAAGGGCACTCAAACAGTAACAATATCTGCATGTAGACATTTTTTACCACTGGATTGCCCAAGAAATTAAAACATTGGTTAAAACATTTCTGGTTCCCTGACACTTGTGAGTTCATTTCCTAGGTTTGATAGTCACTTATTTGGTTCAGTGAAAGAAACATACAAGCAGTACAAAAGTGAATAATACCAATGACTATTAACTCATATGAAATGAGAATAATCTCTGGGTTGAATAAATGGTTTTGTTGAAAATTCAGAGAAGGTTACCAAATATGACTACAGACACCTGAGGAAGGCTGGAATCCTCCAGCCTTCCTCAGGTGTCTGTAGTCATATAAAGTATATAATCATTAACTTGTTCTTGATGCTGCTTCTGCTTATTTGATTGGAATAGAGCATACAGATTTTATTGCTTGGCTCAGAGATTGAATTCATAACCACCAGGTAAACTGCATACACTTAACCAATCAGATGGTGTAACATGGTAGTCTTAAATCTAATGTCTGATCACTTGTATAGTATTGTATAGAAATTGAAATACTTCAAAGCCAATTATGTACATTTTTTTTTCTTATCTGACTGATGTTGCTCTCTATTATTCTTTGTTCTATAATCTCCCCATGGTCTGGAGTTTTCCAATGTTTTTTCCTACCTTGTAGCAAGCAACTGGTTTCCAAAGCCAAATGGAATGCTATACGCACTTCTTAATTTATGTTCTCATCTTGATTCTGGCCACATAACTCTGATAGTGATAGACTCTAGTAGTATTTTAAACTATTGTCATCCACCCTTATATCTCTGTTCATTGAAGCCAATGTTGGTCTTGCAGGATAGTTGTTCCTAATACTGATCATTTCTTTTGGGTGTCTTGATCATTAGTTATTGGTTAGGCTTATGGTTGTAGATGCTATAATTTGGGGGAATTGAAATTCAGATATTGTTTAGTGATTTTTGGCTTGGGGGTATACAAATATCTTGAACCCCTGTGTAAGTTGTCAGTACATATGATTCCATTGTGAACTGTATTAAAAGTCTTATTCAGTTCACATCATACATCTTTCTTCTTAGACCAGAAAATAGTGGTGTCACCCACATATCTCATTCATTCAGATGGTTGTTTTCAACAGTATAGTTCTTAAACATTTTTCTTCAAAATATTCCATATACAAACATGGAAGTGTTTGTAAACAGAAAGTTAATATCTCTGTTGTTTATTGGGATGCTGATAGTTGCAGCTCAGTTTATCCTAAAGCATTGATAGGACCTCATCTATGCAAACATTGGTCAAATAGCCACACTATCCAAGTTAACCATCTCATTAGAATGAAGAGGTACATATCTAATTATTCACAATTAGACTTTTTTCTTAGGGTGAATACATACCTGACAACTGATAAGTCGTTTGAGGAAATTATACATATATCTTACTGTGATACTAATTCAACTGTTGTATTCATTGAAAATGAAGTATTCTGTTTTGAATGATTTGAAATGTTTAATGTTACATAATAGTCACAAAGACAATCAAATGAGGTTTTCTTTGACTCTTCATGATCTCAGGTTACCAAAGATCTGAATGTTCTGTGTTTAAAATTGTTTTAGTAACTAAGAAATGACAAGGATTACTGATAAATGTTTTTATGAGTAAATATGAAGAAATGCTATGATTCTTCATGAAAAAAAAATGTAAATTCATTTATAATAATCAGTTTCAGTGTCAAAGTGATGCAGTATTAATGGTTTCCATTTACATGGCTAATGTTTTTGAGTATATCAAATATGATAAAATATTTTGGGAATTGAAATGTAAAATATTTCCAAAGTGACAAATGTGCTAGATTTTTCTTAGGCAACAGTTGCAAAAGTATACTTGGGTGATGTGAATTCCAGACAGCTGAAAAATCCAGATGATACATTTCTGTGTAACTCTCATTCTCTATTCTAAAAGTTTGGATATAATGAATTATATCCAAACTTTTAGAATAGATCATTGTTATATTTCTTTTTAGAAAATTTGTTTTTCATTCAGAAAAGTAGTATTTTAACATTTTCACCTTGGTAATAAATGGTTAAACGGTTATGCACTAAAGTAGGTACCTCCACTTTTTTGCTGAAAAAACTGCATAGCATGATGAAAAAAGAGGCTCCAAACTTAATTAAACAAAGTTTTATCATCAAAATGTTTGTTATTATTAAGGGGAAAGACCAAATTATTTTTTAATTCTTTCTAGCATGTTTGAAATTTTAGTTAAAAAATCTTTCTTTTTTTTTTTTTTTTTTTTTTTTTTGTCAGTAATTGATGTAATATTTACAATTAGTGTTTTAGTGCTATTCTACCAGTGAAAACCACCGTTATTTGGAAATTCTTGCAAAAATCAAATACTAGTTGGATTTTAATACAACTTTCAGGACTTATTCACAAATGAATGAAATTATTGAAATTTTTTTTTTTTTTTTTATTTATGATACCCCTCACTTACTTAATTTCATGAAATTTTGAAAAATTAAATTTGCATCCAAATTTTTTACGAGTTAAAAGCAGGACTCCTTGGAAAACGTAAATCATCAATACTGCTCATTTCCCAATCTGCTCTGAACTGTAAAATAAAAAAAATGCAATAAAACTATGACATTATTTAATTAGAAAAGCTTTTAATTGCTTTTATAAGCAAGATTTATTAATGACACTATTGTCTTTAGAAAAAAAATTTTTTCAGTGAACAATGAATTTTTACAAGAATTGTATTTCGTTTTTTAATTATAATAATTTGTAATATATTAATCTTTAAATTCTACATTACTTTCATCTGGTTAAGCGATATTATTATTATTATTAAGTGAAAACTATATTTACTAATCAAAAATTGAAAAGTTTAATACAAATCAATTTGCATCAAGATTTTTAAAGTAATTTTTAATTTTTTTTATGTATATAAAATATTATGTAACATTTTTGAAAGTATGGTTGATCATACACATTATCAGAAAATAAGAGTGATGACTATAGTAAATTTAAAGTTGACATTTCTAAAATTAGATTACGGAGAATATTTTCCAACATTTTTAAAATTACTGAGTACTTAAAATTTATACAAAAGAGGCACTTTACAGATAAATGAGACACGGAATAATGGCTAGCAGCTTGGATTAAGGAATCAGAAAACTGAGTTCAAATTCCATTCGGATCCATTACCTCCACTTATGTGCTAATACCCTTGGGAAAGGTATGACTCTTCTTCTTCTCTCCCTAGCTATGGGTAAATAGCAGGACAGACTGAGTTTTATAGCCTTGAGTGGCAACCAGTCTAGGAGAAAGTAACTCTGAATTCAAAACTGTATGTAAGCCCTGGCATAGCACTTACTATACAGCTAAAGATAGGATCGTTTGTATTGGCTTGATCCCAACTAAGGTTGAATGATTATAAAGTCTCTGTAGAATAACAATCATTAAAACAACCTGTCAACACCTCGTCAATTATGTAAAATATGGTGATGTCAGTTAAAAACAGTTACTGTGTTGTTTTAAAAATACATTTCTGTAGTATTTTAAACTTAAATAATTTTTTTTTAAATCAGACTAATTATACTTTATTTCAGCTAATATTCCTCAAATAAAGTTTCAGAAAATTATATTTTATTTTTGGAAGATTTTTTTTTAGTACAGAGAATTACATTGCAATGAAAGATGACTAAAAACGGATGCTAATCAGCTATTTTAGAAAAAAATTTTAACAATTCAAATTCGTATAATTTCTGTTTGAAATGCACATGCACCAAAGTATTTTGCTTACTGAAAATAATAAATTTATTCTTTTAGCTTTCAATTAAAGCTAAAATGAAAGCCTTCAGAAAGCTTTTTCATTTATAAAAATTCTTTTTAAACCTTAGTTATCAAAAATTAGTGAAGATACCTATGCTAAAGTTATTGAAATATTTAATTACTTAAAGTTATAGACAGTACTATTATATTGCTTTTACCTTTCCTTTCTTTATAATTTGTAGCTCACAGCAGCATGTAAAAAAGGTTTAACAAGATTATTCCGGGTAAGTATCATGCCTGGGTATTTAAAATACTTTTTTTGCAGGTCTTTCAATTATAAAAACAAACACCATCTTTTCACTGGTCCCTTCTCTTGTTAGAAAAATGGGTGTAGTATCATAAAGTTAAAGTACAAGGTGTTCTCAGGCCAACCCATTTCCAAATATTTGACCAGACAACTAAACATCTGTTTATTGCTTTTTTTACCCCCCACTCTTGGTCAGACCAATAGTTTTTCAGCACAATCTCACCTGTATGATGGTTGTCAACATGGACATGAAGTCAAATAGATTTTACTATGAAATAGATGGGTTTTATAACCTCCCTAGGATATTTTATCACTTTTTACTATTCATTGTATAAAGAAATACATATTACAGTTTGAATACACTCTCCTCTCACTTCATTGCAACAGGTAAAGAAGTGCTTACATGTTAAGTGAAAACCCCTTTGAATCTTGAATCTGACATAACTTCAAAGAGAACTACACACATATTTGATATGGTCTTCTCCATAAAAATTGTACAGGTAACTGAACTTTGATTTATTTACATGTTCTTGGTTACAGGCCTTTTTTGTGAACATTATAGCATCTGGAGATATGAATAATGTTTGGAAAACTCCTGAAATTTCTGTTGTATATTAAATAAAGCATTCAATTTTTTAAATTTCTTGAAGGTTACCTGGACCAAAAGAAAACTGAACAAGTAATTGAAACATTGTGATAACATTGACAAAGATGAAGAAAATATCCCCCTAGTAATTGAGACAGATGCTTCTGATACGGGAATTGCTGCTGCTTTGGGTCAGGCCAGTTGCCCAGTGGCTTTCTTCTCACAATCACTAATGCCAACTGAATGATGAAAGTACACTTTGGTAGAAAACGAGGCTTCAGCTATTATAAAAGCTGAAAAAGGTGGTCTCACTACTTATCTGGTCAACATATCCCAACTGTGATGTGATCCACCACAAAAATAACATTTAGGGCTTGTTATGGCACACACATCGCTAACAAATGAATCTTTGTTTTCTGATGTTATGGCTCCCACATTTGGTAAGAGCAGATGTGAATGTGATTCCATTTTTCTGTGCTAGGTATACAGCTCTGGCTTGATTAACCATTGTGTGTAGATCAAGGATTTTGTTTTCTAAAAGATGCTGTCAAATGGAATTAAAGAGCAAGCTGGTAATGAACACATCTCTAACACAGTCACCTTGGCTTTGAGCAGCATTAACTGCTTTGAAGCTGCATTCTTTAGCTAGTAGATGTAAACACTGAACATACTCATCAATATCTTTGTCTTTTCTTTGTCCATGATCCATTATGATCATAAACGTCCACGGATATGGTATTAATTGAGATATCCAAGTTGTCTTGTTTATTATGTACAGTATCATCTGTAGTTTTTCGTAGGAAGGAAAGTGAAGGTCCAATACCAATGATTGAAGATTTTAGTCACAGATGGGAGAAGTATAATCTCTCGGGTTTCAAATGTTTGTTCATCCTTCACTCTACTCTGTTTATTAAATTGCAATAAGGAACAAAACTAAAGAAGTACCTTGATGAAGGCTTTAATAAACAAAGTAGTCCATGACGGGGCTAAGTGCAAATAAGAATACAAGTTAAAGAATGTGTGTGTGTGTGTGTGTGTGTGTGTGTATAGTACAGCAAAAGGTGGATAGCTCTGGAAGAGTCCAAATTGAGGAAAGTTAATGCTTATAACGCATTACTAATTACTAGTTGGGCTAAATTATTTTCAAAGTTTCAGCCTTTTCAGTTCAGTTTGGCAATATAATGTTTAGGTTCTTTTAAAATAAATAGTGATTAATTGTTAAAACATCTGAATAAGAGTTACATGAGATACCAATGATTTGTTTATTTGCTTAATTATCCAATTTCTGAACATTACATATTAATAAAATCTTAAAATGCTATTATCAAGTTACAATTTAGAACAAACTAAAGAAAAAAAATGAAAACGTCTTAGTTCTAATTTGACTATTAAACAGCATTTTAATCACTGTGTATATGTAAGTTTAGAAAAACTTTCACATCTTATTGTTTTATCACAAGATGTTTCCTTCAACCTTTCTCAGATATCTGTTGTGAAAGTGTAAAATTTTGCTATGTGTAAACCTGTCTACTCTATCACAATCTTATTACATCAGATGCCTGCACTCAGTCTTTCTTCTTACCTGTGATACTTCTGTAAGTCCACTGAATTCTATCCGCATTTCAAGCTCCTGAGTCATGACTCTGAAACTTCAATCAATGTTTGTTCTCTCCTAGTTTATGGTTCCTGATCTCTGTCCATACATGGCTAACCTTACCTGATTTTTAAAATGTTACCCATGGAAATAGTTTTCATTGTTTTTTTTTAAGATTTATTTTAAGGGTCAGCTGTTTTCTTCTAGTGCATATTTTACTTTACTTTGAGGTAAGATGGGATCATTTTTAAGTACTGTCCTAATATTGTGCGGCCTATAGATCTTCTGGATCTTTTCTTCTCCAACTATACTGTATAGTAGTGTAGCTTTAATCAGATTTTTGTTGTTTTCTAAGTCCTTGCTTCTTCTGATGTTGCTTTTATTATATTACATAGGATAGTAGCAGTGTCTTGTGTCTTGTCATTTCTTGCTAGTGTATGCTTTGCTTGATTATAGAAACTGAATAATTTTTTTTTTTTTATATATGCTGTATAGGTGGTTGGATATATAATTTTAGTTCAATGAATATCTATTTTTTATGGGTGTCTTGGATTTACTTTCTATACAGTTTATTAGTATATCCAAGAAGGCTAATTCAGCTTGTTTTTTTTCTATAATAAATAATTAAAATCCTGTTTACCACCATTTTCTATATTGTGTTTCATTGTTAATTTGCTTTCAGATTTGTGATATGGACAATGACAACTTACTAAATGATTTTGAAGTTAACCTTTTCCAGGTAAGTTTTATAGAAAATTTGTTTGAGATGCTTATTAATTGTTTCTTAGTATTTCTTTCATCTTATTTCTGTTGCTAATTATTATTCTATGATTGCCAAGCAGGATGAAATTAAAAAAAATATTTCTCTAGTGAAAATCCCTTATCTTTTGGAGCCTTTTTGTACCAATTAGGCCACAAAGCCTTCAAATAAGCATTATGATTATATTTTTTCTTCCTTGGTCTCTACTTTGAATATTTTTCAAAAAATTTATAATTTGCAATTAAATTTTAATAGATTATTCTTGGAAACAGTTACCAACATTGTAAAAATGAACTCACACTTTATAATTACTAAATTGCTGTTTGTCTGACACAAGTTCACAGTAGTGAGGCATCCAGTAAGGCACTCCAGAGATGTGTTATTATTTGAATGCTTTACTGAAAGTGAGCATCCAGTGGAATTATTACAAAGACTTTCATATTTCATTGGCTTCAGAGAAGCATCTTGCAAGTATAGCTCACACAAGTACCTTGGAGACCCATCTGTTGAAATATGACTTTCAAAGACTGAAGAAGAAATCTCAGTCACTTCAATACTCTAAAAGTAAATAAGGTATTGATTTTTAATTACATCTTGTGTAAAATATACTTTGTATGTTACATGATCAGTTTATTTACAGCTCTTGTATATTATTTTAGTATATCAGATTTTGTATATATAAAAACCTTTCCACATTTCATCTTATTTCTTTACTTGTTATATACTCTTTCTTGAAAAACCCTCTTTTGGGCTATTTTTAGTTAAAATATTTTAACTTTTATTTGTTCTATCAAATATTTTAACAGCTATAAGTTTATTATTATCTATAATCTTGACTTTGTTCAGCAAATACTTGTAACACTTTCTTGTCAAATAAGGAGTGTTTTTGAGTTTCTTGCACAAGAATATTTTATTTATCACTGGAGAAATAATTTTCTTATTTATATCTTTCATATATATAATATCAGCTTTGTTTACTCATGGCATCAACTTTTTAAGCATTACTCTAACTTAATTTTTCTTTCCTAGTCTTCAGTATTTTTATTTTTAAAATTTCATTAATAATTTTAATTATAAAATTAAAAAAAATATTTTACTGGACAAAATATCCCTACCATAAGTAACTACCAATGACTAGTTACTTCTTTCAGTTGACCTAGATTGCTTTATAGTTTTTTTCTTCAGCATTTAATCCATTTTCCTTTTCTTTTCTTTTTTTTCCAGAGGAAGTGTTTTAATGCTCCCCTACATCCACAGGCTTTAGAAGATGTCAAAGCAATAGTAAAAAGAAATATTTCTGATGGAATTGTAAATGATTCTCTCACTTTAAAAGGTTTGTATGTTTGGTTTCTTCTTTGCTATTTTTCAAATTTTAAAGTTTATTCATGGAAAGAAATGATCAATAAAATAAAGACAACCAAATGAAAATTTGAAATATTACAAGCATACTACTGGGATTTATTTTCTAAATTTGCCTATGAAAGCAGATGATGTTAATATATATAGATTATATTACCTGATGATAACCAGGAAATGTAATTACAAGTTAATTGTAAATTGAGTGAATTAATCTTTGTGTTTAATGCTTAGTTTTGTAATTACTAAATTGAGCTTTTCAAAACTGATCCTGATTTTAATCGAGATCATGCTGTTTACATTATGCTTGGATTGTAAGTTGACACAATACATTTTCTGCTGAGTTTTCCTTTTCTTTAATAGATTTTAATCAGAATCAGTTAAACTTATCAAAACATACCTAATTAGAAACTTTTAAAGAATAACTACTTTATGCAAATAACTATTTAACAAAACTTGTGTTTTTAAGTGATATATTATTGACTACAGTAGAAACTCAATTTAAATAGCTAATTAGGAAGTAGTGTGCTCCTTAAATCTGATAAAACCATCATTTTATAAATAGGCAAATCCTGTGCACTTACTTGTGGGTCACTCAGATCAGTCATTTACAATTAGCAAGTGACTTTGGCTACATATTAAACAACCTAAAACATTGACATGGGTGTGTCCCCATCTCTCATTTTCACCTACACACAAACATACTGTTCTAAAGTAGGGTTTGTCATTTATAATGAAAACAGTTTTTAAAAATAACTGAAATCAACAAGATTTTTAATATATAGCTAACAAGGTTGACATATTCCTAGTAACTTGATGATTGATTTTTTTTTCTAGCATTTGTCTAACTTCATTGAGTATAAATAATATGTCAGTTCATTATGGCCCATGTGGTCCACAAGTGGTTCCTTAACTCTAACCTTCCTTAAATTAAGGTTTTACTGTAATAACAGTAGGGAAGATCACTTAATGGATTCAGAGGAATTGGTTGCCCAAATTAGATTGCACATTCTCAAGGGACTGTCACAATCAAATGGGATCTGTTGAAAAGATAACAGTTAGCCCTAGACATGAACAGGGAAGCATTCTCTTGCAAGTCAATTCCACAAAGCAGTAGTTCATGGAAAGAAGCTGCTTGAGTGGAATTTATATCTCACTAATGGAATATGGAAAGAATGAGGGTGGTTCACTACAATGTTCATGGCATGGCATGTCTTTGCCTTAGAACTGGAGGAACTAAAGAATGTAGTTTGCCTGAAAGTTTGGAAAGTGAAAAGTGGACAGCTCCTGCCCTTATATGGTAGCAGTACTCCATTTTTGGCCTAAACTTGCTCTTGTAAATGTAGAGGATAACACTTGGAGTCAGGTACTTCCTGGAGCAGTACAGGAACCAACCATTTTACCAACATTTTTAGTGATGGATTGTATATACAAATTCCACTAGGCACTCAAGGCATGGGCCTCCCTGAGAGAACATCCATTCATCACAATAGGTGAAAATTCAGGGTCAGCTCAGTGATTATGGAATATCACTACTTTGTTTTTCAAAGCATTGAATGTGACCAGCCAGTTTTTTCACCACTGTGCTGTTAGAACTAGGTCAGAAAAGAGATCCACTATCAAGATCTGGTCACCTAGAATTTTGGAGGTGCACCCATATACCATTGTATAATCAGCATAGATATTTACAAATGATCAGAGTATAATCTTAGGTAGATCATTTACATGAAGTAGAAAGAGGGTTGCACCAAAAAATCTTGGGGCACACCTGCATTGATCGCTTGGGTTTCTGAGGATTGACTGTTAACAATTACCTTCAGGGACCTACCCATTAAGAAAAACTAGAGAGCTTGTGAATAATCCTCTATGTCACACCTTGTCAAAGGCCTTTAAAATATCTGTGATCGTCCTTGAAATGTATTTGATATCTAGTGCCTCACTGATTCTTTGAGTAAGGACAGTTAGGATATTAGCAGTGGGCCAAGCCAATCAAAATCTGTACTGCTTGTGACTCAAAAGATTGTCCCTATTGAGGTGATCAACAATCTTGTTGATTATATCCCCAAAATGTTTGTTAATAACACTGAGGAAGCTGACAGGCAGAAACGGAGATGGGAATGAGCGCACACCTGCATTCTTTTAAATGGTGCATACACTTGACATCTTCCACAGACTTTGGAAGGGTTTCTCCTTCAAGTAGCAGTTAAATATTTTCATTAAGATCAGGGATAATGCAGGATTAATATTCTTAAGACCAGCCATTGGGATTATATCTGGACCAGTAGCCTTCTTAGGGTAAAAACTTGAGATTTTCCAGGCTGTAATAAAAATATTAGTGTGATTATGTTCTATGAGATGAGGGAAGTTAGGAATGGGGATGTCCTTTGTCATCTAACATGGAGTTAGAAGCAAAGATCATCGCCTTATCTGAGAAGGATGAGATTTATGAGAGACTGGTGGAGATACCCGGTGTTGATCAGAAGATCTCTGAATAATAGTTTATTATTGACAATTTATTGAGATTTTTCAGCCATCTTATGGAAAATAATTTTTTATTCCATCTTTAAAAAACAAACTTCATTGTTTTTTTTTTTTTTTTGTCTGTTACAAAATAACTAAATTTAGGAAAATACTACACTACCAATACCATGCCTGGTGGAGGGGGGTCTTGGGGGGCTAAGCATCCCCATATTTTTATTCAAAAAGACACTTTATTTTTCGATTTAACTACTAACATAAATACTCTGTTAATATTGTTTTCAAACAAATCAAAGTTAGATAAAAGTTTCAAATTATTATTAATAAAAAAGTAAATGAACTTAAATTAAGATATATTTAAACATTTAATTTAATCATTTTTTTCAAGTAAAAACTTTAGTGAGCCTTACTTCGAGAAATAATCATTTGCTATTTATTTGGGGGGGGAATTTAGATTTTTTTTAAGTAAATAAGTTTTTACTTTTAAACATTACATTAGCAAACATTTCTCTGTAAACGAATTTAATTACTATTTTGAAAGAGTAGAAACAAGCAAGATACATTGAGAATTTAGTTTTGAAAAGTTATTGTTTAAATTTCAAGTTGTATTTGAAAAGAAAAGAAAAACTTTAGTTAAATAAAAATTAGGAGAGACAGACATGACTTACAGTCAACATTAGTTGTGTTGAATATTTGTTTTATGAATTTAACTATATTTTATTTAAATTAATTTTCAAAAAAATAAGGCTTGCTATAGTTTTTTGCTTTAATAAAACTTAGTTGACAATTATTTACTTTTTTTATGTTAGTTACAAACCAAAAAAAATGAAGTTTATTTTTTAAAGATTGAATAAAAAAATATTTTCTATAAGATGGCTGAAAAATATTAATAAGTCAATAATACACACAACAACTGCTCTTTAGGGTGATACTGAGTCTGTATATACAAACTTCTCATCAACAGACTAATAGGGGTCCATTAAAGCCGATTGTCTGTAGATGGGAATGAATTATTTTTGAGTTATTAAATCACGATAGTAACTACCAGTAGTTATGATCATAATATAAATACTATAAACATGTATATATGGCATAAATAAATATATACTTAATATAGATATATTAAGCAAAATAACAAAGATAACATTCCTTACAGCTACTTTCTCAATTTGAAAGCTAATACGACTTGTTCTGCTAAGTCCACAATTTTTTAAATACATCACTGACAATTTGGAATTTATTTTTGCCTGCAGATTATTTATTTTACTTGCAGATTTTGTCTGTTGCCTGTATATTTATTTTGTAGCCAGACACACACACACACATACACACACACACGAATATTTGAATAAGTAAATATTAAACTTTTTTCAAATAATTGTATTTAATATTCTTCTTTTAAATTTACTTTGTTGTTTTAATATTCATTTTTTTTAAAGTTATGCTTTTATTTACTACAGATGTGAAAATAAATTCAAGTTTAAATATGTCTAAAATTCATAATTTATGTTTATTTACTTTTTTATTAATAATAATCCTCTCCAAAATAAATAGTAAATAATTATTTTTCAAAGAAGTAAGGCTTGTTATAGTTTTTGCTTTAAAAAAATGATTAAATTAAATATGTTTAAATATATCTTGATTTAATTTATTTACTTCATTTAGATGTTTTAGTTGGACATACACACTCTAAAACTTGTAAAAATATTAAACTTTTTGTCAAATAATTGTAATTAATATTCTTTTAAATTTACTTTGTTGTTTTAATATTCATTTTTTTTAAAGTTATGCTTTTATTAACTATAGATGTGAAAATTAATTCAAGAGAATAGAAATTTTAAAAATACATACTTGGACAGCATTTAGCAGAATAAAAAAAAAAAGTAAAAAGAAATAGTAATCCAATTTGAGAATAAGAATTCTTACCATTCATTTTTACTTTTTAATTCTGAGAATTTTTAATGCATTCTAATACATTTTAATTTTAAAATATCTTCATAAATGCAAATACTATGATGAAATTTTTTTTACAAAAAGCTGGCTTGGGTGATAATGAATCTGTATACATATTTACTTTGTAGTTTTTTTACTTTTAGCTGGACACACATACACACGCACACAACTGCCCTTTATATATGTATAGATTACCTCTATTGAGAATTTGGTTGGAGATTTTCCAGAACATCTGGGATCCAAATTGCTTTCAACCTTGGTCTGGACTACTCGTGCATAGCTACACTTAGCATTTACTAGAATTCTCTTGCAAAGATTGTAGAAAATTCTGAATGCATCAAGTACCCCACTATACAGTTCCCTGTGATAGATATTGTAAGTAGTGGTTATGGTGCACTATGTCTGAACCAGGGCTGGCTGTTTGATTTTTGCTGGAATTTCTGGAGTAAAATAACTCCAGAAAGGATCCATTCTGTGATAAAGGTGGCAATTTTAATTTTGAAGGCAGAATGTTTGATGAAAGTGATATTGGGATGGATATTTTAAATAATTCAAAAATTAAAGAAACCACTATACCTTGTATTAAAGCATGTGCAGTAAAAATAACTAAAATAAATTAAAATGATTAAATTAAAAAAAAAAATAAACCACCAAATTTAAAATTTTGTCATGCCAATAAAGGCTATAATTTTATATTTTCACCTCAGAATTCAGAATGCAAAAACAAATCTTGTATTAACAAGATTTGTTTTTACCATGAAGAAATACAGCAGTTATTGACATAATGTGTGCTTTTTCTCTTTGCAGGGTTCCTGTTTCTTCATACACTTTTCATTCAGCGAGGTCGACATGAAACCACATGGACAGTTTTAAGGACATTTGGTTATGATGATAACCTGATGCTTACAAAAGAATTCTTATCTCCGAAGTAAGTAACATATGAGCATTACCATCTTGTACATAGGACTGTATATAAAATGTTCTATAACTGAAGTAATCAATATGAACTCATATTCAGTTTTTGCAATTTCTTTTTATTCTTTTCATACTTTGTACATATTTCTTGCTTGCTTTAATATGTATCTTTTTATCTCAATAAATCTGCAGGCTAATGAAAAATAAGAATTTATTTTTCAACATCATAATTCATTGCTTCTCCATTAATCACATATTATACAGTGATAATTTCAAATCAAAATTCAGCTAGTTGGTTTGTACTGCATTTATTTATTATTATCATATGTGGGTGAACAATTTGTTAGATAAACAATTTTTCATTGGTTGAGTAGACTTACTTTTGTTCACCACCTGCCAGCAGAGTAGACAGCAAACTTAAAAGCTTGCTGTCTACTTGCAGCAACATACACCAAGTTTGCTCTTAAAGGAATATCACAAAAAGTGCATTATTGTAAGTAGAATATTTTTTTTTTGCTTTTATTTTTACTTTCAGTTACTAGAACAATAATATCATCTGTGTTATTAGTGAGACAGCAAAGGAGGATTTGGAAAAAATCTGAATATGTGATAGCTACTGAGAATTCAAAAAGATAAAAATAATTGAAATTGACAAAAATTATAAAATGCAGTGTCTATTTTCAGCTAAATAGCTGTAAAAACAAACATATTTGATTTAATTTTAAATATTGCTATGACTATTTAACACACAAAAATATATACTTTTAAAACTCTTATAGAAATATTACTAAAGTAAAAGTAGTAAAATGTATATATTCAGTACTGTACAATATTTATAACGTATTATTATGTAATTTGTTATATAGTAATGTAGACTGTCAATTAAAATAATTAAGAGCAACAGATGTACTAGAAAAATTTAACACCCAATTTTCATTGGAATTATATCTTAATATTGTGTATGTGTATCAATTTTTTTTTTTCTTTTCTTTTTTTTGTCACTTACAGAATTCCAGTACCTGTTGGCTGTACAACAGAGCTCACACCTCAAGGATATGAATTTCTCATAACCATTTTCGAAAAGTATGATGAAGTGAGTATGAAAATTTAAAATTATCAATTTCTGCTTTGATGCTTTGCTGAAAGCTGACCAAATTTGAAATGTGATATTGTGAAAATAGAACACTACCCTCACCCAAGCTTTACACAGACTTGCCAACTATTACTCCATGTTGAATTCTGATTCTCAGTCTCGTCAATGTACACTAAAGACTGGAGAAGAGCTTAAGCATACTCACAAGCTAACACAATGAAAGAAAAATGCCACATTGAGAAATAAGAATGTGAACCCTGTTTCCCATATTATATTTAGGTATTTTATTCAGGCATTTGCCTGCTTGTTTGGTTGGCTAGGCAGGTGATACTTCCGTTATGTCAGCTCTTCTACCTATCAATTCCTTGCTCATCTTTTCATCTCAACATGGTGGCTGGCAATATAAAATGGAGGCTTCGAACTGCATGGCGGACCTGTCCATCTCACTTTAAAAGCAGATCAGAACTCTCTCTGATCCCAAGCATCATTCTTAATATAGACCAGCACCCAGGTATATAATATTTCTTGTCTTGTTGCCACTTGATCTCCCAATATTCTTTTACTTTAGTTAAAATGAATGCTACTTACAAAACTGAACTTCAAAATGAACCATCTGCTGGTTTACCAAATAGAAATACTTAAGATTGAGATAAAACTATTTCTTCTCTTTCTATGTGCGTGTCCACAATATCGCAGAACCTTGACTTTAATCTCTGCTTAGAATATGTCCTTTTGCAAGCATTTACACAGAGAAACAAAATAAACTTGGAAACATGTTAAAAGAAAGTTTATGTTTAAATGTAACAAACACTCTCTAAAAAAAATAAAAATTACTTTTTATAGAAATAAATGTATCATTTATTTTATTAACTTTTACCAGCTAAACAGTTCTTAATACCCATAAGTCAACCTTTATGGTTGACTTATGGGTATTAGAAGGAATTGCTCTTGCAAGGTTAATTGATGCATGTACTACTTGAGAGTGTGGCTGCTTCACTACCTAGTCTTTACCTGTTCCAAAATCTCTATATCTAACCATGTCCACAACAAAAACAAATAGAAGATGCAAACCCAACACCCACAAAAACAAAAGTAGATTTCAATTTCAGCATTTCCTACACCTTGTCAAAGATCTTTGAAATATCTAATGTGATTGTTTTTGCGATGTATTTGTTGTCTTATGCCTCACTGATTCTGTGAGTAATGACAGGACATCAACAGTGGATCACTTGTTGATGAAGAGTTTGTTCCTATTTAGATCAACTACCTTCTTGTTGATTACAGCTTCAAAAAAGTTCCTAATGGCGCTGAGGAGTAGGGTGGATCTTTACTGAGGTGTGAATGACAGCTCACCCACTTTCTTGAAAACGGGGCATACATGTGACACCTTTCACAAACTTGGGAAGGATTTCTCCTTCAAGTATCAGTTAAATAATTCCACTAAGCTTGGGAATAATTCTAAGTTAATATTCTTAAGGCCAACCACTGGGATTTTGTCTGCGCCAGTGGCTTTCTTAAGGTCAAGACTTTTATTAAGCTTTAAGACTTTCTGGGTTGTAGATGGGGTGAGGGTGTTGTCAGGAAGTGGGTGATCTCTGTCATCTAACATTGAGTTAGAGGGTAAGATCAAAGTGAATAACTTTGCCTTATTTAACGGTGATGAGATCGCATCCATTTATAATAGTGGGCACTAACACTTTGCCTCTATTCAGACTTTGGTTGGATATCTTTTAGAACTCCCAGAATCCAACTTATTTATTTTCAACTTTGGCCTGAACTGCTTGTGCATAGCCACACTTTGCATTTTCTAGAATTTTCTTAATTTTATTCTGTGATGGCATAACACTGGCTTACTAGAAAATAAGCCATTACAAAAAATCTGACTTCATAAAATTTGACATTAAGACAAAACTGGCAACTGATTTTTTTTTTTTTTTTTTTTTTTTTTTTGTCAAAACTGAAACAAATAGATTTCAGACATCATGTTGTATTTTCTGTTTTTTCTTCTTCATTTCTTTTGTAAACAAATAGATTTCACATTTATTTCCTAAAACTAGTCAATGTTTTTAACATTTTTGTTCAATCTTTTTCTCTTACAAGGCTATAAATTTTGATTAAATTTAATTTTATTAACATCTGAAAGTCTTTTTCAATAGTGTTTCTTTGGGTATGGCCACTCAGTAGTGATAAAAAAAACAAAACTGAAATCATTCAGTTTCATAAAAAAATTTTGATGCAGTTTCATGTTGTGAAGATGAAACCAAAAAAAGTTGTTTTTTCGGTTAAACCACACATCTCTACTCCCTGTGATAGTTATTGTAGTAGTGGTTAAAATGAGCTATCTATGGACCAAGACTAGCCATTCATTTTTTGCTGGAATTTAAAACTCCCCATTCCAGAAAGTTTTTTTTTTTTTTTTTTTTTTAAAGATGATGTAAACATTTCATTTTAACCTTTGTGGCTTTCATATGGTAGTGTTAATTCTACCAGGATGATTTTATAGTTCCTCCTTGATAGAAGAGCAATATTTGGTCACAGACCCTTACTTGATATTATTTTGGGGTAATCATTATGCCAACCGGGAAGGTCTGCAGATATCTCCTAAATGTCACAAGAACTAAGGAGATTTTGTCTGGGTATAGCTAAATATTTGCTTGAGCTGATGTATATTTTTCCCTCTGCAACAAATTCCTTGTTTGAATTAGATGACTCAGACTTCATATAGTTCTTTATAATTCTGATCAGCTCATCCAAAATACTATTGTGTACCTAGGTATATCTTCTATTGACAAATGTTGTTTTACAGGATCTAAGAACATGTTCTAATGTTTGTAGATTTTCCTTACACAGGGGACAGGTTGGATCACTTTCTTTCTTCCATTTAACAAGATTGTTTTTAGATGATAGTAGGTCATATGTGGAACATATTAAAAAAAACTCAACCTGAGTGAAGCCATCTGCCAAATGTCCTTCCAAGTAATAGATTTTTGCAGAGCTTCCTTCCAATTTGTCCATTGGCCTTGTTGGGATTGTTGTACTTCTTTTACAAGTCTTATCTTCTTCGTTTCTTACATTTTGAATGACTATGTTTCAGTGATCTTTACCAGATGTTTTCAACCACCACTGCCTTTCATTTAGTCCCAACCCTTGTTTCTCTGTATCTGATGACTTCATTGAAAGCTAGATTGTTTTTAGCACTGACATTCTACTTTCTCCCCATCTTTAATGTAGGATTTAATGCTTTTACTACTTTATCCTTGGAGTCATCCAACATCATCTGAAGTCTGATTTTCTCAGATTTGTATTCCTCCACAATTGATTTATATGGCAACTTTAGCTTTGCTTGTCTGCAGTACAATGCAATATCAGACAAACCTCGAGGTAAACCCAACCATTTTGGGGTATATTTATTTTTTCTTTCCATTGTCTCAGCTGAATTCGTTCCAGATTTGTATACAAGTAAGTGCCATAATAGCATTGGAATGAATATATACTGTAAGCACCATCCCTTGTATTTTCCTTTTAGAGGACAAAGATCTATCTTATGCAGACCTTCTTGTAATGATCTGGCTGTTTCTTTCACTTGGTTGGGATTTTTAAGGATGGATCATACCACCGTCCTAAACTTTTCACTGATTTTTCTAATACGGTAGGAATTCTTTGACCACCTACTTCAAAATTTATGTTTTGGTTCAATTTTCCTTTTCTAAGAGAAAGACTTTGGGATTTGTTTAGTTTAATTTCATTCTACACCAAATTATCAGGTTGTCCATCAAGCTTAATAGCTTGCAAGTTAAACTTTCTTTGGATGAGAGTATTGTAGTGTCATCCATGAACACCATCACTGTAGGCATTTGACAACCTCCACCAAGCTCAACAATATCAGCCTTATTTTCTGTTGTTTTGGGAATCAGCTGCATGGCTAGAATGAAAAGTATGGGTAACACTGTACATCCCATCACAATTCCAACTTCAAGTCTATTCCACTTAGTCATATAGTCTTTTGATAGTGAAACGTATGAGAAAACCATCAAAATAAGGATGTTTTCTCTGGAATATGGTACATTTGTGATGATAATCATATCATTTGGTGGGGTACATAGACATTAGCCAAATCCAACCAAATGACATCCAAATCTTCCAATTAACTTATGCTTTTTGAATGTCCTCCCAGATTAGGTTTCCTTGATCTAAGCAACCAGCCATTCCTGGAACACACTTCTGCACTGAAGTATCTATGTACTCATTATCAAAAAGGTATTTGGTCTATCTCGATGCCAAAACTGCAAAAAATATCTTTCCTTCTACATTGAGGAGGGAAATCTGATGAAATTGGCTGATGTTCTTGGAATTCTTTTCTTTGGGTATGTAAACTCCCATCAGCTATCATCCACTCTCAGCTGATATGGTAGTTTTTCCATGCCAACTAAGTTAGTATGTAACCATTTAAAAAGAGTAAAACATTTTTTATGTAGAAAGAAAGGTATTCTATTAGGGCCAGGTGTAGACTTATTTCTACTTTTGCTATGCATCTTACTTCCTCACATGTGGGTGGTTCCACATCAAACTTCACTTTAGAGACAGCTGGCCAAAATAAGTTGCTATTATGACCTAGAGGAATATGTCATTTGGGATCATAGTACATCTCATAAATGTTCCTCCATAATATTTTTCTCTATTTTAAGCACATCTGATCTTGGTTGATCAAATATGTCCTTTGCATATTTGTAAGGTCCCTGGATGAAATGCTCTTGGTCTTTCCTTTGTTTCACTTGTCTCTTCCTTAGATTTTCTGCTCTGCTAAGAGCATTGTGTTTATCTTTAAGGTCCTGCCAGAGCCCTCCTCCTCGTCAAAACTTGTGAAACAGATCTGCTGTTTTAGATTTCTTTTCTTGATTCTAAGATCCTGTATTAATTTTTGACATCTGCTTTTTTTTTTGTGGCTTATCATTTTTCTCTTTCACGCTGTAGATTCCCTTACAAACCTGTAGACTACTTTCATTCATTCGTGATATTTCTTTTTCCCCATTTTTTTGTTTTTAACGTAGTGTTTTGCCTATGATGTGATTGTAAAAGTTCTTAGATTGCAAAGGAAAATATTTGTCACAGATTACTTCCACAACGAAGAGAACAAATCACTGAGAGTTCAGACTCAAAGATGAGTAGCTAAAAGAAAATATCGAAATTTCAATTTGCAGGTGCTATGTCATGAATCACAATGCACGTAACCAGTCAGAAAAATAACTCACTCACCAATTTTTTCCAATTCGAGAACACCAACTGCTTTTATTAGCCGAGTATTTTTTCCATTTGTTGACAACAGAGAGGGCGCACAATATTAGTTTACCAAAATACTTTTATGGCGACTCCTGCAGCTGACTTGTTTCTAATTTAAATAATCCATCTTCAGCATATCATGCAGAATATGTGCCCTTTTTTCTTTTTTGCTGTATTTTCTGTCGTAGGATACACGCGACACGCTGTTGTTTGGTTTGACGAGGTAATTCACTATTTTCTTCGCTATACTCCCCCCGATCTCATTATCACAAATTGAACAGCTTGGAGCAGCTCTCTTTATCCTGGTGCATCGTCGTAATGGAACTATCTCCCTTAGGTATGTCAGAGAGTCGTCCCCTGAGGAGCCATCAGGCGTATCTCGAGTTTCCAGAATCTCTGTGTCTGTGGAAGCATCAGATTCGAAGATCTCAATTATCCAATCACTTTCAGATGACGAATCATCATCAGGTTCATTTGTTGATTTATCAGTCAATGAAAAGGTGAAGATCTTTTACATGCCAAGGCATCCTTTCAACTATTATTGTTTGTGCAACCTACTTAATACTTGGGGGTACACCAGACATTGGGAGCTTTCACCCACACTCTATTCCCAACTTTGTATATACCATGATTCTTACAGCAATCAGGTAGTAATATTGTATTAATTAAATTCACTTTCAGTTGGTAATGGTGAATCATATTAGCAGGCCTATTTGTGGACAATGTATCATCCTTTGGTGTGATACTATGCCAATACACTGCCTCCATTATCGAACACTGCTTTCTTGCTGCAATTCTCTTTATGGTGCAATGAGATCTTTCCACTATAACATTTCCTGCAGGAACATATGCACAACAAAAGAAGTTGGACTCCCCAGTCATCCAAGAAATCTTTAATGGACTTACTGCAAAATGCAGTGTCATTGTCAGTTAGGATTTCTGATGGTGGGCCTCATTCAAAAAAATACTTTCCAACTGTCGGATGACGCTTCTTGAGTCTTGTTGAAACAAGCATCGACATAACACGAATTGATTGGGGTCACAATCAATCAACATAAGGTAGTGTTGTCCACTGTAATGTGTAATATCCATTCCCAAGAGGGACCACATTCCAGTCACACTTAGGTTGCTACATGGCCAATGACTTGAGGCTGGGTCAATTGACTGGTATTCTTTGCATTTTCTGACCACTGTATTGACAGCCCCTTGGATGTCATAGGATAAACTCGTCTCACAAAATACATCTGCCTGACACCAGGATGTCCATTCTGGCAATGTATGGCACATATCTGATCCAGAGAGGTTTCATTCACCATGGAAGTGCATATTGGTCATGTTGGTTTTGACTTCCTTCTTGATCGCATCATACCATTGTTGTGGTACTCTTGTGAACTTAACCGCTCGATTCTCACTTAATGTAACTAAACTTATTGTGATCAATAAGTTATACTCATGGATCAGCTTTTCAAGAGTACTCAAATGCCTCCCGATCAGCATCTCACTTGCCATCTTAGTTCGTATTCTGGCTTTGCCAGTGAGCATGTTTGATACCCACCAGTGCACACATGCAGAGTCTGTGAAGAGGTGTAGCTCTGTTGTGCCCGAACTGTAGTGCTAAATTGGCGCCCTTCAGAATAGCGTCCAATTCTGATAAATTGATATGTTGTGCATCCTTCACAGGCTGCAACCAACATGTGTCCTCTACAATACTTCCATCAACCTCCAACGAAACCCCTGTGGCGAGAGAACTTGCATCGACCCACACCTCATAAGTGTGTCCACTTGTGCACCACTTAGGGTATGCAAGGTCATTCTGGCACATTCTTTCTGCTATATCCTCAATCATGTTCTTAAGGGCGAGCATCTGTCACTTCGTCGTCCCAGCCAGACATGATCGATACTGTTCTGCGTTTAAAAAATGATGCAGCAGCACGAAGCCAACTACACACAGGAATGTGACCCACCAGTTTTTCACGGCATGAGAAGACATTTCATAGCGTCAGGACCTCAGAGACTGATGAAATGTCATTTTCACGTTTCCGTTTAAGCATGTTGTTATCCTGCTTAACATGCAAACCCAGGCATTTTATGCCCTTTGATTCCAATTTGACCCAGAAATTGGTACAGGGTACCTGCAATTTCCACTGCTCTGATAATTACATTATACCCTTCCTTTACCAACTCTGTTTTTATATTTTCATATTTATTAGTTTTATATTTGTGACTTTGTTCTATCTGGCTCTCATATGGTATTGTTAATTCTACCAGGATGATTTTTTAGTTCACCCTTGTTAGAAGAACAATATCTGGTTGTAGTTATCTGCATTTATTAAATTTGCATTCTTACTGGTTATTTCAGTGCTAGACAAATCTGTTAAAGAGTCTCTTTTGCATAACTACCTTAAATTTTTTTTTTTAGTTAATAAGACATTACAACTTATACCAAGTCAAAACTTAATAGTAACTTAATAATATGACAACAGATTCCTAAGCCCCATAACAATTATATATATCTGGACTTACTGCCATACCTGGGACCTGACTGCCATCTCACTCTTACTTTTATCTTTATTTTTGCTTTTATTTATCTTTTCTCTCCCCCACCCTTTTTTCTTAATCTCCAATATAACTTTTCAGTGCAAAGCTCTCCAGGAGTGCTCTCAACTGGCAAAAGAAAACCAAACAAAAAAATTAACCTGTAACACTGTATGTATGAATATAATTTAATCATAATGACTATTTAGCTTTGCTTATTTTTGGGATGGTTTCACATATGTAATTTCCCCCTATTATCAAATCTACTTAACAACAATATGTAAAATGGTCCTTTAACAATATTTTATTTATTCTATATATAAATATTCTTTTGTTATTTATTGACATTTTTGTTTTAATTTTAACTTGATTGAATGAACTAATTTTATATTAATATTTCTTTGATTCCAAGAGAGGTTTTAATAATCCAGTAATTCCCCCTTGGCCTGGATGGTGTCTAAAGCCTTATTTGGCACCCTTCCCAGAGATGGTATCTTGACAAAAGCACCCAGCCTCCTCTGAACAGGTAATAGGAATAGATAGGTTTGCCTATCACCCAGCTAGCACTCCTTCTATGTTTATTTAACATGAGTAAAGGTTTATACTTTGTTTCCTGTTTAGGATATAGTTTACTGGTTCTTTCTTCTTCCATGGCCTTAATGATTTAACTATCTTAACTTTTTGCTCATCTGACTGATCAGCGGCTGTGACTTTTCATTATGGTGGTACCAGATTAGCAGTTTTCTAGTTGCTGCATCTGACTGGTTGTAAGGAGCCTGAACTCTTTGGTAGCACTTAGAGAGGCTGTTCTGATCAGCAGTTGCATAATATCAGGGTATTTGTAGTGCCATGGCGCACATGGGTAGGTATCCCTGCATGCTGGTGGGTTACCTTAAGGCCATATTATATTTTAGTCTTAGTTTCCTTCTGTCCAGTTTGTATTGCCATTGGTGATATTGATAATAATTTGTCTTAACAAAATCTTCTCATGACAGATACATTAAAAAGAAATGAGTAAACCAGTAAAAAAAAAAAAAAAAAAAAATTACCCCACCCCCGCCTTTCTTTCTCCAATATGTATGGAAAACATTCCAGTTTCTCTTGTTCTCCAGATGTCTTTGCACTTTGTCAAACTAATTTAAATTCTTCGAGATTATAAAGCTGCTAAAATGCAAGAGGTGTTAGAGAATACGAGAAAAATTTCCTATTAAGGACAGAGGATAATAAATGAACAATAATTAAGATGATAGAAGATAATGATTTACATTGCATTTAAATTTTTCAAGATCAAAGTTGACTGAAAAGCAAGAAGCCAGAAGAGAATTCCACAAGTTAGAAGTATGATAGAAGAAATTGTTAGCATAGAACTTAGTTACAACTAGCCATTTCAACTGTAATGAGACTTTTGCTTCCAGTCTAGTACTGCACTTAAATTCATAAAATCTAGGTACCATAGAGGAAAGTTCCTCAGAACAATTACCATGAAAATATTTATAGAAAAAGCACAGGGAAGTTACAAGACAGAAACTACACCTCGTGTACTCACTGCAACCAATTTCTCACAGTCAAGCATATCTTGATAGAATGTAAGCAGTACAAAAAAAATATGTAGCAGCTATTACCAAGCTCAAAATCTCAACATCCTCTTCAAAAATGTACCTACAGAGGTTGATATGCTGGTAAAACAAATGAACAATCAATCAATCACACAGTAGTTTCTGTTGATATTTTTTTCATTGTCTATTAGAAAGGAACCTCCTATTCACAAGACTTCTTTCTGCTACTGTAAGTTCTATGCTAACAGTTTCTTCTATCACACTTCTCATTTGTGGAATTCACTTCTGGCTTCTTGCTTCCCAGTCAACTTTGATCTTGAAAAATTTAAATGCAGTGTCAATCATTTTCTTCTGTCTTCTTAATTCTTGTTCTTTTATTGTTCTTTGTCTTTAATAGTGTTTTTTTTCTCTTATTTTCTCACCATTGTGTCTTAATGGCTTTATTACTTTACTTGGGTTGAAATGATGGAAAAAATATGGTTTAAGAAAATGCATAAAACCAACAGAAGCAAAAATGATTAGTGTGTGTCTGTCTGGACAAAATACAATGACTACTGTATACATTTAAATTTAAAGAAAAAAATTATAATAATAAAAAATTATATTTAAAGAAAATATAAGAAAACTATTTAAACTGTATAATATCCACCAATGAAACAAGTTTGATTTAAGATGAGGATCAGTTGGCAATATTCATTCACTCAGCGATACAAATTTTGATGCATTGGACTGAATAGTCTTGCACAAAATGAATGCAGTATAACATTTTGGCTTGCATGTACCTCCAGTTGTATTGGTGCAGAGATATGAAACTAACTGATTATTAAAGATGAGACATTGCTCTACAAGACTGTACAATTTTCATTTTTTGAAGTGTTGAATTTCTATGGTATTTTTTCCACTAAAGTTTTCAACTTGAATTTTTTTTCTGAAAGATAGCTTCAAATCTTATCTTAAGCCCAACAAATTGACAAGTGCACTTTTTCTTTTAATATGTGTAAGGAGACAACTCAAAGCTCAGCAAGTTTGGAAAACACAACTACAAAATTGTCCACTTTTAAAATGCAGAAAAAGTGCACATCGTTGAAATAGTGACATAATTTAAAGACATGGAATGAAAAGTAATCATCACACACGTGATTGAATTGTATCTGTATAAAGAGAAGATTATTTTGACAGAATTTCATAGTTTGAGATACCTACTTTTTGCTTCAACTCTTTCTACAAATTACTTTCTATATATTTCAGGATAAAGATGGCAGCTTATCTCCAACTGAGATGCAGAATTTGTTCAGCACAAGTCCTGTTAATCCTTGGGGTCCAGATGTAAATAACACTGTTTGTACAAACAGTGGCAACTGGATCAATCTCAATGGCTACCTCGCTCAGTGGACGTAAGTATACTTTATTTTTCTATATTTAACACTGCAGAGACTGCCCAAACTGTAAGCAAATTATGAATTGTAGGGTGTTTTTCTTTTTTCTCATACCTATCAGCATTTTAACTGATTATTAACATTATTTAAATATAGATAAGTATATTTCTTTTAAGATTTCAGTATAAGCAGCTCATTCTTTTCTTTCATCAATTGTCATTGATCAAATTATATGATTTAGTTTTTTTTTGTTTTTTTTTTTGTGTCTATGTGTGTGACTTTTTAATTCCTAAAATTTTAATTAACTTAAAACAAAAACTTATCAACCAAAATTTATAGTCATAGCATTTTCAAGTTTTTTGGTCAAGCCTATACAGTTGCCCACTCTTTGTTTTTGTCTGTATATTGTAATAGAAGTGACAGTGACTTACCAGGAGCAAAGCGAATTCGCTGCCTCGCGTATCGAACCATTCTCTGAGAGTCGGTCGCGTGTGCGTACGCCTACTGCCATTTTTATGCAGCAGACTTATTTGCATAAGAGAACCACGCTACCGATTAAAAACCCGGCGAGTGGATGTGGGAGGCCACTGCTCTTCTAGGCTTCGGCAAGACTAGACGTAGTGCTGACAGAAAGCGACAACAATTTCTGGACATCTGACAAGCTATTTCGGCGAACATGGACAGCCAGTTTGATTTAAAAATTATTCCCGAGTTTGACGGGACTGGATCTGTGGTTGAATGGCTTGAGAAGTTGGAATTGGTGTGCGACCTATCGGGAGTGAAGCGGCTTGATCGTGTCATCCCCCCTCGCTTAACCAGGGGAGCATTCGCGGTTTACCAGCAACTATCTACGGAAGAGAAATCGGACGTGGCTCGAATCAAGGGAGCATTGATGACAGCATTTGCCCCTGGTAAATTCACTGCATACGAACAATTGCGTCCGGGTGAGACCATAGATGTATATTTGGCTGATCTACGGAAGCTCTCCGTCCTTTTTGGAGGAATGCCAGACAGTGCGGGGGCTTCCTGATCCTGTGAAAAGGCTCCTGCGGTCCTCGGCCAGGGCGGGTGATATGTCTCTCAAGGAGCTATTGGCCTGAGCTCGGGCAATCATGAAGGACGAGGCAGCAGAGAGGGAACCAGTTGTCGCTGCGGTGCAGCCCTCCCAGTCTCCTCGATCTTCCCCAGACATGGGCCCACTTGTCACATGCTATGAATGTAATGGGCCCAATCACTTCACGAGGGACTGCGTGAAGAGGCGAAGGGCAACTAACGCGCGTTGCTATCGATGCAACAAGACCGGTCATCTGGCCAAAAATTGTCCGGGAAACGGAGGTGGGGACGAGACTTCAGCGCCGGTCCACTCCCCAAACAGCAAGTAAACTCGGTGCTACCCATCATTACTGTGTGTGTTGACAGCACACCATGCTCGGCTCTCCTTGACTCTGGGTGCTCACGGTCAATCTTGAGCGCGAGTTTATGTCGGTCTTGGTTGAAGCAGGGTATGGCGGTATCTACATTAACCGGAGCTACGCAGGCTTGCTGTGGAAGGGGCACCGTCAGAATTTGCACAGCAACTGGTAATACTGCTACAATCAATGTGCTGGTTATGCGAGGGAAGCCCCTGGATTTCGACCTGTTGTTTGGCATCGACACCATTAAGGCACTCGGTGGAGTTCGCATCACGCAGCATGGAAGCATGGAATTTGAAAAACCACGGTCCGTCTGTGCAGTGATTCATATCAGTGAAGCCGATTTCAGTGCTAAATTCAATGAACGGCAGGGAGTTTGGGTCGCATCCTGGAAGTGGTCGGCAGGTCATGCACCAGGGAAACTTCAGAATCGGATCTCGGAATATCCAGTATCCAGTGAGATGAGAGAGGAGTACAAGCATGAATTACAAACATGGATGGACAATGGTTGGTTGGTGCCGTTACAGTAACAAGGAGTTTGGCCGCCCAAGGACTGATACCACTGATGGCCGTGCTGCAGACCAACAAGCATAAGGTGCGTCCTGTGATGGACTATAGGAACTAAATACCTACGTTGAAACATTCACAGGTGCCGTGGATGTTTGGCGCAGAAAAAAACTGCAAGACTGGAGACAGCAGGGTGCGAACGTGTCCATTCTGGACCTCAGGAAAACATATCTACAGATCCGTGTTGAAAAATCCCTGTGTCCATATCAAACAGTTATGTTTAAAGGGAAGCGGTATTGTTTGACCAGTCTGGGGTTCGGCCTGAATGTGGCGCTCCTGGTAATGCGAGCTGTGCTTAAGGCTGTGTTAGCACAGAATGAAACTATAAATAGAGCAATGTCAGCATATATTGATGATATATATATCAACAAGGATGTGGCGTCGGCGGAATCTGTGAGGAAACATCTCGAGCTCTACGGACTAACGAGCAAGGATCCAGAGAAGTTACAGGATGGAGCCAGAGTGCTGGGGATAGAAGTATGGAAGGAACAGGGTAGACTGCGATGGCGACGAGGAAGTAGAATGGTAAACGGCCCTATGACTATGGCACGGAGAGGTATTTACTCCATGTATGGCCGGCTGGTGGGACACTTCCCCGTGTGTGGATGGCTGCAAGTGGCGACAGGCGTCATCAAACATCGAGCCACTGCTGTAACGCAAAACTGGGACGACAAAATTTGTGATGCTCCCCTGGAACGTATGATAACGGACTGGATCCTGCACATGGAGAATGGTGCGTGAATACGAAGGAGCTAGACGTGTGGGTGGACGCAAGTTCGCTGGCTGTAGGAGTAGCGCTCGAGGCTAAGGGAGCCATCATCGAGGACGCATGCGTGCTACGGCCGATAAAAAAACACCCAGCATATCAATGTGGCTGAACTGAATGCCGTGCTGAAGGGAATCAACCTCGCGCTAAAATGGCAGGCTACGGTATTACATGTGAACACAGACTCCCTCTGCGTGTACCGTTGGGTGACTAATGCCCTTACGGGAAAGTCTCGGCTGAACACCAAGGCCGCTAACGAGATGCTCATAAGGTGACGACTTGAAACTCTAACTTCTCTTGTGAAAGAGTATAAACTTTCCGTTGACATAGCGCTAGTTAGATCCGACCAGAACCGAGCTGATTTGCTGACTAGAGTTCCCCAGAGGTGGTTCAACAATGTGAAGGACCTCGAACCTGTTCAACCAGTATGTACTTCTGCCGTAGGAAACCCGAGCCTTGCTCAGTTAACTGAGATTCATCGACACAGCGGGCACCCTGGAGTTAAACGGACACTATATTTCGCGTAGGATCAACCCGTCCGTGTCGAAAGCAGCAGTAAGATCGGCCGCTCGGGTTGTGAACAGTGTCAGTCAATAGATCCAGCTTCTGTGCCATGGCAGAAGGGAGAGTTCAGTGTCGCGTGAAACTTGGAGTTGTCTGGGAATGGACATCACACACTATAACGGGTCGCCATTTTTTGACTCTGATCGATTGCAGCCCCACGGTTTTTCGATCTGGCGGCCACTAGTTCGGCAAGACGCTGCACACGTAATCCGCAATTGAGTCGGTGTTTTTTCGAACGTGGTGCCCGATGGAAATCCTGGCTGATAATGACACTGCACTCCGCAGTCAGCAATTCAAACAATTCACGGAAGAATGGGGCGTCCGATTCCGACCGCGCTGCGCGTACAAACCATCTGGAAATGGTATTGTAGAGAGGTGTCATTGGACAATCAAACGGATTGCTGCGTGAAAGAGCTGCTCTATTATGGAGGCCGTGTATTGGTATAACATTACACCCAGGGATGATGTGTCTGCCTCTTCTGCGGCCGCCAATCTGCTGCATTCGTACAAAATTCGAATAAAAGGAATTGACATTGTGTTCTCGCCTAACCGGGCGACTTCGACTCTGTATAAAGAAGGAGACGCAGTTTGGGTAAAAAATCCTCACAGACGCTGCACGTCAAAGTTTGTGAAAGGTCGTGTCACGGGAATAAACAGTTGGTAGTCATTGACGGGATACCGCAACACGTGGGAGATGTACGTCCACGGCTCACTTCGTTGTTACCAACGGATGATGGCGATGACACAACGTCAGGGTGTGATGAATGGCAAGAACCAAGCTCCAGTGCAAGCAGCAGCGACACCTCATCTGAAAGCGAGAAAGAAGTAGACTTGATCCTTATTGATCCCCTGGAATATGATTCAGACCAGGACACATCTGACGATTCAGCCGGGGAGGAAGTCATGGTTATACCACCGCGAAGGAGTGCAAGGGTGAAACAACCAGCCCGTCACTGTCACTTATGCATAAGAGAACCACGCTACCGATTAAAAACCCGGCGAGTGGATGTGGGAGGCCACTGCTCTTCTAGGCTCCGGCGAGACTAGACGTATTGCTGACAGAAAGCGACAGCAATTTCTGGACATCTGACAGACTTTTGAAAATCTTAATGGTTATATATTAAACAAATATTGGCTGTACAAAAATTTCCAGCATTTCTTATCATTAATTAATAATTGCTACATAAACATTGAAACATTTTCCTTAACTTTCTATGATTTTACACTAATATTTTAAGTTTTCAAATTCTTTCTGACTCCAAAACAAAGTGACCTGTTGAATTTTGAATACTGAAGACAACTTTGAATTTGTGACTAAATAAGGAATGTTGCATTGATTCAAACAAATGTTAATGCAGTGGTACTAAGTTTGGTGAATATTCCTCATGAGGAAGAATTTCTCATCTCAACTCTATTATTATTATTATTTTACCAAGTGACATGTATCAGTATGACTATGCAATTTCTTTATCCTGCATATAGTCTTTTTCTTGAGTATCAGCACTTGTACTTCAAACTGCAATAGGTAGTTTTACAATTGTTGAGTGAGTAACAGCAAGTTTTTCAGCCAGTTCTAACTTTGAGTGTGGTTATCATCAAAAAGAGTTTGCAAGTCACCACTTTCAAATTCTTCTTTTCTATAACTGTGCAGTTTGCCCTCAAAGACAAATTAATCTTTCTTGAACTTTACATACCATTCATGACATGTATTGCTTCCAGCCAAACTCTACATAGGCTTCATCAATCATCTTTGTTTCTGTTGAATGCCTTATTCAATTTGTATCTTTTCAAATCTTATTTTTTTCCTTTTTGGTATTGGATATATGAACACTGAATACAGAAAACTCAAAACTACTTCTTAGCCATATATTCAATCTCTAGTTTTCAAGGAGAGGTTCTGAAAATTTTTGCAAATATCTAACAAAAGCAAATAATCACTAAACCACAAGTGCACATAATGCTTGCATGTTTATTTTAAAGTAAATATTTTTACTCAAAATGCTTGAAACAAAATGGCTTTTTTTTTTTTTCAGACCTTAATTTTCTGTCTCCAAGTTGTTTTTGTTTTTTTTTTTTAAGAAGTTGATTTAAAAATTTCACTAGATACCAGTTTAGTGGGTGTTTTCCTATCTTATATTTAATGTTTGATTGAACCTTAAAGGCTTGTGGAAATTCTTTATCTAATTTTTTTGTTAGTTAACCAAAATTCATCATTCAAGTATCGTTTGCTTGGATCTCCAAAGGTAACCAAAGAACAAGCACTAAAGGTTTTGATGTTGTTTTAAAATTTTAGCTCAGTAACATAAATATTTTGTTAATATTCCATGAAATATAAGCAAATAATATCTGAAAGTTAAGAGTATATGATAATAAATCTGCTTTCTGAACAATAAGAAATAATAATTGATATTAGGTATAGTTTTTAATTAGCTAATTATTCACTATCACTAATGAGTCCCTTCATTAAAAAAAAAAAAAATTCCCAGTCATAGATTAGTAGTAATTTACAGCTAACATACTTGCCTTCAAGCTATGTGGTTGCTAGACTTTCACTTTATAAGCATTGCTCTTTTTCTATATGTATGTATTTGTATCTATTTTAATGAATAATCATTATTTCCAAATGAAAAAAATTTTTTCTTTTTTTGTCTTGTAGGTTAACCACATTGTTGGATCATCCCCGAACCATAGAATATCTTGCTTATCTAGGTTATCATTATTATTTTGACAACCAGCTCTCAGCTATTCAAGGTAGATTTTCCCTCCTACCTTTTTTCTTTCCTTTCCACCCCAAGTTGTGACTAGACTAAAAATTATTAAGGTTTCTTCAAAAATTACCAATGTTAATAGATCAAAACTCTTATACTAATATAGATACACACAAAAAGTCTCATCTTAAAACATTTCCCAAAAAAAGCACCCTCTCATGAGATATATATAACTAGGATGTCATATTGTTAAAAGAAGAATTTTTAAATTACATTTTATATGGATATAGATTCTATGATGAACATTAATCATTTAATTTTTCTTAATAGAGAAAACCAAAGAGCAATCAGAGCTTTCTTAACTCTTACCTTCTTGTGTAGCACTACATCCCCCATTTCATTTACAGAGTATTTCATTAATATTTTTGGAAAAGGTAAATAATTTAGGTATATTATTAGTATTTTTAAAAACGGTTATTCTTTTAAATTCTACAGTATTTTTAAAAAAAAATTTAATGTGTTCAATGGCAGACTAAATGGGGCAAAAAAGTGACTATATCCCTTTTCTTAAAATCTGTAGCTTTACTACTTTTTAAATTTTTTTTTTTTAAAGATTTTAATCTTTTATTTATCAAAAAATTATTTTCTTTGGCTACAACTATTACACTTCTAAAAAAACATTTGGGAGCAGCTCCTACGTCTAGCCCCAAAAATGGAATGCACACCCCTCCTTGTGCCTTTAATAAAAAAGGAGTGTGCTCCTTTTTCTGCTCCATCAATACATTGTAATGTTACATCAAATTTCAACTCTATTTTCACCTAATCCACACAATTTATTGTTCTCTAATTAACCAAAAACATCAGCCTTAAAATGTATTTCTTTATTTTTATGTGTTGATGAAAAGTGGGTAAACTAATTGGTGGGGGTAGAAAATTTTTAGAAATTTAGATAAATAATCTTTTCTTGCATACAAAAAATATACCCTCAAATAAATATTAATTTTATTGATAAAAAGAAGAATCTTGAAATATCTTTATTTGAATATTGAATTTAAATTTCCTACAATGCCACATTTCATGATAATTTCACCAATTTTCTGAACCGATGTAACATTTTTTTTTTTTTTTTTTTTTAACTAAATGAAAATGATTTTTCAAGTAACTGTATGTACTTTTTTAAGAATCATTAGCAAAAAATGTGTACAGTTTGTAAACCATTTTTTAACTGTTAAAAGTTATGTCATCTATGTAAAATAATGTCCTGTATGAGAATCATTGGAGTGGTATGGAACAAGAATATTGTTTGTGTCTGTTAACTGTAAACTAAGTTCCCTCTCTCCTGCCACATAAACTTAATGTGTTTTTGACATTTTTTTCTTATTTTTTCTAGGCCATTTGTGAGCTTTTTGGCATAGCACAATTAACATTGAAATAATATATCTTTTCAGACTAATTTATAGAATATTTAATGCAATTTAAAGTACCCACTCATACACAGACATTGTGATGGATAGACTGTAGAATTTTGTCAAAAATATTAATCTTTAGCTTTGAATCAGATCAAAAGAAAAAATAGCAATTTCAGTATTAACAAAAAAAATATTTAAAAGAAATATCTTCACATAAATATTTTCAAAAGTGTCTCTTATAATTGAAAGCCAGTCCAAAACTGACAAGTCTTTTATAAAATTTATACTTAAAATTTTTTATTTTAGGAGTGGCAAAAGAAACACGTCATTGCTTCTTTGCTCCTCTAAAATGGAGTGGCTCTTGCTTCTTGTAAAAGAAATTCAGTCAGTCACTACTTGACTACAGCAAAAAGAAGCATGCTTTATTTGGTTCAGAATCTGTTGGACACCTGATTTTAGTAGCCCTTTTTACTTGGGTTTCTGTCCCTTCTTGTGGGCTCATTTGGCTTGTCTTTGAAATTTTCCCAATTAGCTTCTCTCTGGATCTGATAAGCATTCACTACTCAGTCATTCTCTTAGCTATCAATATTTTTTCCAATAAATATACTGCTCCCTTTTGCTAGCTGATCTACTTCTGCAATTATTTTTTACTGTTTGTATATGATTATTAACATTGTGTTAAATTTAATCTTTTGTTAATTTGCTAATACTCACGAAATATCCAACCAATATTAATTAAATAATCCTCTAATTTTATTAAAAGATCAGCCAATATCCAACTGATATTAATGAAATATTTTGTATCAAATCATGGAAATGATGACATTCCATGTTTAATCCCTTTCTACTTCGAAATTAATGGGTTTTGCACAAATTAGTCTTTTAATGCTAATAAAATAATGCACATTACCAATATCAATAACTTAATAAAAATATACATAAAACTGAACCTGCTGTATCTTTTCAGTCTAATGTGAACTTTTTCTGAAAAAAAAGTCTTAAATCTACTTCCCTTTTGTTTTTTAAATAGTTTTTATTTCTTTTAATCTTGAACCTAAACTTTATCTGAAATTTGTCCATATTGTGTTATATGTATACACATATAATATTAAATTTTATATAATAATTTGATTTAAAATGTTTTTTTTTTTTCACTACACAGTTCTAACCATGTTTCAAAAATGGAAGCTGAAAGCTCCAAATTTAATTTTGTAATTAAATTAAAGACATTAGTTCCATTTCATCCTCAAGCAAATTTTGAAGTAACTTTTAAAATTACTGGGTTTAAAGACACAACAAAAATCATAATTCACGTTTCCCACTACAAGGATAATAAATCCTACAAGACCGGATATCGGAAACATTAGTAAAATGATCCTTGAAAGGGTAAATAAACAAATTAAAGAAAAAAATAAGCCTGAACTTTGGATTAATACCAAGGAAGTGATAAACTTACATAAAAGAAAAAACAATTGTACACTAATGCAGTTTGATATTGACAATTATTACCAATCAATATCTAAAGAACTATTTATGAATGCGTTGGACTTTGCCACCTACTATACAGATATTACAGATGAAGAAAAGAACATTATTCTATATGTGAAAAAATCGGTACTGATACATAAAGGTGAGCAATGGATTAAGAATTCTTATGACCACTTTGACATCACAATGGGATCACTAGACTCAGCTGAGTCTTCTGATCTCATAGGTCTTTTTATATTATACAACCTTACAGTGCACAGTGATATTAATATAACTGACATTGGTTTGTACAGAGACAATGGACTTATGGTTATTAGAAACTCAACTAACTTCAAAATAGATAAAATTAGAAAGGTATATAAAGAATTTAAAAGCATGGGCTTAAAAATTACGGTTAACACTAAATTAAAAAAAGTGAACTTCCTGGATATAACATTAGATTTAAATAAAAATACATACACACCTTATAAAAAACCCAACACCAATCCTTTATATATACACCCTAAATCAAATCACCACCCCATCTATAATTAAACATATACCATTATCTATCAGTAAAAGAATTAGTACAAACTCGGCAAATGACAAGATTTTTGATGAGCATATCAATTCCTATAATAAAGCTCTAAAAGAGAGTGGCTACAAAAACCCAAAACTAACTTATATGAAAATGGAAAGCATAGAAAAAACAGATGTAGAAAAATAATTTGGTATACGCCCCCATACAACCAAAAGAACAAATTAGGACAAAAATTCCTCGCATTAATAGTCAAGCATTTTCCTAGTGAAAGTAAACTAAGTACTATTTTCAATAAAAACACACTAAAATTGAGTTACAGCTGTATGGAAAACTTAGAAAAAATTATTAAGAAACATAATGCTAATATCTTAAATAAACACTTATACCAAAACCAAAAAAATTTAGACAATGGAAAAATAAAAATAAAAACTGATGAAAATAAACAAAAATTATGTAACTGTAGAAACCCTCATAATTGCCCTCTACAAAATAAATGTTGCACAGAATCATTAGTATACCAATGCAATATCTCTTCAATTGAAAATCCTGAAAACATAAAAATATATATAGGTTGCACTAGCCATGAGTTCAAAAAAAGATTCAACCAACATCAAAGTTCTTTTAGGATAAATAAATATAAAAATCAAACAACTCTCTCGAAGTACTTCTGCACCTAAAAGAATCAAACAAAACACCTACAGTAAAATGGAAGTTAATAAGAAAAGCTAGAATATGTAGGTCATTAAATGACCCATGTCCTTTGTGTATACATGACAAACTATAACACTAAGTTTATAAAAAATAAAAATTTACTGAATCAGAGAAATGAAATAGCTATTTTATGCCGTCATTGTCAAAAATTTTCCTTGAATAATATTTAAAAATAAAAATAAATTTAAAAAGTGCGACCAGTTAATATACATACTTATATTTAACGTGAAAAAATAATTTTATATACTGTAAGTAATTCTATTACATTTACTGGTTTTTAAAAAAAAAAAAAAAAAAAATAGTCTATTAAAATAACAGTGAAAATATTTTAAAGTTGTATTTAAAATTGTAGTTAAATAAAACGAATTCTAACCTAACTAAATTTTACTTAAATAATATTTAAATATAGTTTAAAAAATAAAAAAAATTTGTTACCTAATAATATACATACTTGATGTGAAAATAATTCTACATACTGTAAGTGATTCTAATACATTTACTTGTTCTTAAAAAAAAAATATAGTATATTAAAAATTAAAGTGAAAATATTTTTTAAATCGTAGTTAAATAAAATATATTCTAACCTAAACACCCCCCAAAAATCTTTAAATATACAAATAGAAAAAAATGCCGTAAGAATTTTTGCCGTTAACAATAAAAATTTAAAAAAAATCCAGACGATATCCATTTAACGGATGTCAGATTTCATTGAAAACTACATCCCTACCCCTACCAAAATAATAACTGATACATCAAAATACAGCCATAATGAACACACAAACACCCCTTGTCTGGTTGAATTGGATTTCTCTGTATCCTTGGAAACGTGAATTATGATTTTTGCTGTGTCTTTAAAACCCAGTAATTTTAAAAGTTACTCCAAAATTCGCTTGAGGATGAAATAGAACTAATGTCTTTAATTTAATTACAAAATTAAATTTGGAGCTTTCAGCTTCCATTTTTGAAACATGGTTAGAACTGTGTTGCGAGAAAAAAAAACATATTTTAAATCAATTAATTTATAATATTAATGCTCTGTAAATTTACATTGAGCACTATTTTGTAAAAATAAAAATATCTATAAGAACACCGGATTATATATCTTACTGTTCTTTCTTTTTATTTATATATACTTTTTTTTTTTTTTTTTTTTTTAGTTACTAGAGATAAGAAAATTGATCTGGAGAAGAAACAAACTTCAAGGAATGTATTTCAGTGTTATGTTATTGGTAGCAAATCATCTGGGAAGGTAAGTATTTTAATTCAATATAGAAATTTTGGGGTCTAAATTATATTGAAATTACCTTTAGTAATTTTATTAAATCTACTGTTAACATTGCAAGTAAGAATAAAAGTGAGAGTAGTAATTGGAATTCTTTGTTATTTTAATAATTTCAATTTAATGGATGCAGGTTACTTTATCTCAGCTTACTGAAAAATGATTTTCGTTTGTAGATGTTTTTGTTTTCATCATACAAATAATTTACAATTTGCTTTTTCTTAGTCCATTATGCAGATTTTTATATTGTACTTTCAGTATTCTTAAAACAAAAAAATCTCTTGCTAATTAAATGTACCTCTTTGGTAGGTGTAAATTGATTTATTATCCATCTTCAAACTGCACCTTCTCTAGTGATGACTTATTTTGTGTTTTTATTCTGTTTATTTTTGTTTACCATTAGACTTCATTCTTACAAGGTCATTTGGGTCGAAATTTACGTTATGTAGCTACAATCAACAAGGAACATTTTTCTTCATTTACAATTAATACTGTCCAAGTTTATGGGCAAGAAAAGTATTTGCTGGTAAGTTACATTCCTTTTTTAAGTATAAAGTATTTCTTTTTGGTTTTCATTTTTACTCTGTGTGTGTGTGTGTCCGTGTCCTCATCTTCATTGCCATATTCATGTTTTGGCCATTGTACACTCTGGCCTTCTTCAAGTGAGTGGAACTTTGAACTGAACCCTTTCATCCCCCAGGGTAGATTGTTCTAGTTCCACTTAATATGGCTTTACCTGTGTATGCTTGTCAATTGTGAGTGTCTTCAGATTATGATGATTTATTTTTTGTCTTTCATCTTTAGAAAGTGATGTTTTTCTAAAATGTATGTTTCTTTCTTGGTTTTATTTTAGTATATGTATATGTCTCTTTCTTGGGTTTATTTTAGCTGCATGAGGTGGATGTGTCACTGGGTGACATGCTGACCCCAACAGAAATCAACTGTGATGTAGCCTGCCTTATCTATGATGTTACCAATCCTAAATCCTTTGAATATGTGGCTAAGATGTTCTTGGTGAGGTCAACATTTTCATTTTGTCACCTGTTCAAACTTGTTACATTTATATTATTTTGATATATATTTTTTTATCCACTTCAAACTGCTAACTTTAACCATCAAAATGTGTCCAATCATAAGGAATGTAATAAAAAAATAGCAACAGTAAGAAAAATAGTTATATATTAATAATTAATTTACTTCATTTTGAATTTAGTAACTTAAAATTAACAAATTTTCTCTTCAACTGTTAAATTCATTTAGTTTCCTGTATGTTAACTGATTTATGCAACATTGAAGTTTTGATATGACTTTGAATTTGAATGATCAACCAAAACATTTTAGTGTAATTACATAATTGTTAGGTAATTTCAAGAGCTGAGAATATAGTTTTACTAAGCTGAAAGAAAGAATTTCATGTTTTTACCTTATCAAGAGAAATGTTTTTTTACAATAACAGATTGTTAGGGCAAAATCAGAGTGTGCCGTATTGAAAAGAAATTGGCCCAATGTTATTCGTTATATCAGGCAAATGATATAGATTTTGTGTTTATGATTGCACTCAAAAACAATGTATTATAACTTATGGAAAGGTTATTGTTATAACACACACTCATACTTAGTATAACGTAATTCATTAAAGTATCCTCTGTAAGTAATGCTTAGGCCATTGCCGTAATGCCTGTATACTTAGTATGAAGACTGACTCCAGTACGACTACCCTTGATCTCATACCATGGAACTATTTATAATATTGGATGAGTTCATAGAGTCACTGGGGGTGTACTCTTTACTCTACAACACCTCCACCTTTTGAAATTACTATTTTATTAAATAAATATATTTTTACTTAGTATCTCCCCCTCCTCTTTCTGGTGAGTTCATTAATGTACTTTACTTTGTAACGTCTCCATCTCAAACCCACCTCTAGTTCTTCTGTATGTTTTCTTTTCCTTGAACTTGTCCTTGTTGGTTCTACAATTTGTTTTGATACTGGCTTTTAACCAGTTCTTCAGGTCTTTCATCAGTTAGTCTTCAGCTAATTCTGGTGCCTTTTATGGTGGAATTTTTTTCCTTTCGCCATGAAAACCAATTTTACTATTTTTATGTTGTCTTCTCATGTTTCCTTTCCATCTTTGTAGGCTCTAAAGAATACTTTATCGCCAATCTTGAAAGTATTAGTGTCACTTTTATTAACCGTTTGTGATTTTCAACTTGGCAATAACTTATCGAACACTAATTTCACCCTTCTAGCAAACATTAATTCCACTGGCAACATGCCTGATGATGTGTTGAGGTTGGGTGTTAACCAGTACACTCTCAAAATATTTTGAAGTGCTACCTCATTTAATTTCTCCAGACTTGCTTTTTTCAATATTCTTTTGAATGTTCCCACAAACCATTCCACTTGTCTGTTAGACTTTGGATGATATGGCGGGGTTGTAATATGTTCTATAGAAAATAACTTGCAAAAGTCTTGAAATTCTTTTCAAGTGAAATGTGTTCCATTATCTGATACTATGGTATCTGGTATGCCATATCTTGCAAACAGTTCATGCAAGAAATTCACTGTCATTGAGAATGTAGGTTTTTGCTTTTGTAAATTTTTGGCCATTTATGGCCAAACTATGAACTACCACTAGATAATATGCTGCATCCATAGGACCTGCAAAAGTCTATATGCAATCTTGACCACAGATTGGCTGTCTTTGACCAAGGTTCTATCTTTGTGATAGGTAGTTTCGCTGCTAGAGTACAACCTCTACATGCTTTTATTGTTTTTTCGATATCTTGGTCCATTCTGGTCAAATATACAAACCTTCTCATGAGAGATTTCATTCTAGAAATGCCAGGATATCCAAAAAGAAAATCCTTTAATATACGTTTCTGTAACACACTTGGTATTTTGTCTGTACATTACAATACCATTGTATATTACGTGTTCAATTCTTTATTGTTCTTTTTTAGTTTCTTTTAATTGCTTCTTTATTTTAGAAATAAAGATGTCCTTTTCTGCTTTTTTTTTAATTTCATCCAATGTAACTGATAATTCTCATACTACATTGCACAGAATGTTTTTAATCTCCATCTCACTTTTTAATGCTGCTATGAACGTGTCCTCCAGTGGTTCCAAATTTTTAGGTATTAACCTAGATAATCCATCCACATGACCTAATGTTTAGCCCCAATGAGTGTGACATACTACAATGTCAAGTGAAAAAAACAGAACTGTGACATTGTATAGGAACAGATTTCAGTTGATGCCTACACCTAAAACATGACTGGGCAGAAATCAACCCACAGAAAGTGTATAAATTTTGAGCTGGTTATTGGAGGAAGTTTAGCAACTGTCTCCAGACTGGAAATGACATGAATACACTCTTTCCCTTGACTTAGATTATTAGCTAGTATTCAACCATTCTTCATTTTTATTACTCAGATTTAATTTTTATTATTATGTTATTAAAGGATATAAGCAGCAGCTTAAAAAAAGATACAGCCAAAGACTAAGATTTGTTGTTCCATGAAATATTGCCATGATAACAAAAATGGAAACAATCAGAAAATATTACAATTAACAAAACATATGTGATGTAGAGCATTACAATTTTTATTTTACACTTTTGCCTTTCAGCGTTATTTTGTAGATACAAGAATTCCAACATTATTTGTAGCTTGCAAATCTGAGCATCAAGAAGTAAGTCAAGATTTTGAGATGACTCCAGCTCAGTTTTGCACAAAGTTCAAGTTACCCCCACCACAGTACTTTACTTGTATTGACAAAGTGAATAAAGACATTTATGTCAAGTTAGCCACTATGGCTGCCTATCCGTAAGTAGCTCTTTTCCTTGACTGTCTTTTTGATTTTATTTTTTAGTTAAAGGGTTAATTTTACTAATTTTAGGCTGCTTGTTACTTTACTCTTTTGTCTGTATATATTGATGTATAGTTTTGTGATTACAAAGTTACTGTTTTATTAGATTCACAAAATTTGACTTGCTTCTGCTTGTCATATCAGTTTTTATTTTTGAATGTTTATAAACTGCGCCTAGAGATTATATGCAAAAGAGGTATTGTCAAATATTTCATGTAAAATTCATAGATATGTGTTATCCAATGAAATAATTTGTACTGTTATGTATAGCGAGTAAGCATGAAAGCAATTAAGTCCCAATTTTTAATTTCAGATTGATATTTAGTATTTTTTCAGTAATTATAGCAATTTGCAATGTCGAGATTATTTGCAAGAACTAGAATTTAGTATTATGGCTTGTAAAAAAGAACTAACAATGAATGAAAAGAACTATATAATCAAAGAAATTAGCAAAGGAAAGTCTTCACTTCAAATTTCTAAGGATTTGAAAAGGGATCATCGAACAATCAAGAAAATATGTCAAATGGGAATTCAACCAAGGAAAAAAAGTCTCGGGCTGAATTCAGGAATTTAACAAAGCAAGATCTATCACATATCCGAAGAGAATTAATAAGAAACCCAAATGCGTCAAGTGCGTTCATATTTGAGGCTGCTGGTGCTCCTATGGTATCAAGGGAAACTAGGTGTAAATCATTAAGGAAGTCTGCTGATGTAAAAAATCAAATAATGAAACCCATTTTAACAAAAAACATAAGGAAAGAAGATTGCAGTGGGCAAGAAATACATGAAAATTGATTTCAGTAAAGTGCTTTTTACAGACGAATCAAGGATCACCCTCGATGGGCCTGATGGATGGGCTCGAGGATGGGTTTGCAAGCAACATGACTCAAGAAAATTTTTTAAATGCCAACAAGGCGGCGGTGGGATCATGATATGGTCTGGGATTATTGGTAATGAGCTCGTGGGTCCATTTAAACTGAAAGATGGGGTTAAAAGGAATTCCAAAAGTTACTGTGATTTTCTAGAGCAATATTTCTTTGAATGGCTTAATAACCAGTCTTTAGCCAAGCGTAGATCTATGATCTTTATGCAAGACAACGCACCAAGTCATGCATCAAAGTTTACTAAATCCTGGTTGAAAGAAAAGGGATTTGTTGAAGATTCTCTTATGGACTGGCCTTCAAATAGCTGTGATGTGAATCCCATTGAGAACCTGTGGAGCATCCTCAAGAGAGATATTTATTCTAATGGAAGGCAATTCAACAGCAAGTGTGACTTCTGGGAGGCAGTTAAAGTTGCTTCAAACAACTTACCAGCTGCTAAAATTGCAAATCTAACATCAGATGTTGACAATAGGCTGCTAAGTGTTATTGAAAAGAAAGGAGCATTTGGGCAATAAATTTTAGGTTCTTATTTTTTGTTAATATATCTTTTATTCTTAAAATAAATTTGTTTTAAAATCTTTTCATATTACTTTATTACATTAGTTTTACAAGGTATAATAATGTAAAAGTATCAAAATAAATAGTTGCAAATAAACTACTGACAGTCAAATTAGTCTGTTTCGTTAACTTAGTAAAAAATTTTTTCCAACCAAAAACAATAGTTTTCTCTATCACTATATATCTAAGTTAATAATATTGAGTAGAATCTAAACATGATAATAGGACTTTTAACATTAAAGACGCAACTCTTTATACCAATTCATAACTTGCATATAATCTCTAGACGCAGTTTATAATTTGTTTACAAATGTTGAAGGCAGTAAAAATCATTTAAGGGTGTAGAGAGAAATTAACATATTAAATGAGTAATTGTTTAAAAATTATCAGTCTGACAAATTTTTATACTCAAAATACTTTGTTTGTATAGACCTGTGGCAATATCTGTTAAATCTTTTAGTTGATAAGATTTAATATTTATGTAGTTTGTCATAACATATTGAAAATGTTAAAAAGATTATAGGAGCAATAAGTATGCAAATATTACATGATACAGATAAAAATATGGTCCCTGAGTAATCATGAAATTTTTTATATATATTTGCATGCTGATCCCAAGGCAATTTGAAATGAATATATCATATTTTTTCTAAAACACTTCATGCTAATTTCAAAATATTTATTATTTTAACTGTGATTTATCAACATTATATTTCACTCAAAGGAATTTACAGAAAAAAAAACTCCTTTCTGATCACTATTTTTTTTTATTTATTGATTGTTTTGGTTGCAGACAAAAGCATTTCTGCTCAAATATGGTTTAATTATGAACCTGTTTTTTATAAGTATTTCAGCTGTCAGTACGAAGTCTATTTTAGCTTTCTTTTCTTTTCTTTTTTTTTCCAGCAACCTCAAACGCCTGGTGCATATGCTGCTGGTACATCAGCGATCACTTTGGTTGGAGGAAAAACTGAGGTGGTTTTTCTCTCTCTATCTTTTTCACTCCATTCTCCAATATTTTTCCTTTGTTTCAAATTCTTTCTTTTGTACTATTGAACTTTGGCTTTATTGTACATGCCATTTTGACTTTACAACCATTTTTATTAATGATAAATGACCCCTTCAAAATAATTATTCCTTCAGGCTCTTTGTGTAGTCTTATTAAAATATATTGTAGATTTTTTTTTTCTGGGAGATGTATATTGCAAAGTAAACTATTATGAATTTATGACATAATGTTAAAAACTAAAAATTATACAAGTTATTACTTTCAAACAATTTAAATTTTACCTGTTTTATTTTATAATAATAACAATAATAATATATATATATATATATATATATATATATATATATATATATATATATATATATATATATACTCTACTTTTGTATCAAGCACTATTTTTTAAAATAATAACTAAAATACTAAGGAACTTTAGATTATTTACCTAACCAGTTCCTTCCTTTTCTATATATTTTCACATATATATAGTAGCAATGAAGTCACTATGCAGTTACTTATAATAAAAAGCAAAGCGCTAAAGCAGGTGGTTTGCAGTTCAAACAGTATCAGTAATTAATTTACTATTGTTTACCATAGTATTTTATTGTTATTAACCAGAATCATTTTAATACTATATTTCTGGATTGTTGATTAATTGTTTTGTCTTAATTTCTATTGTAACTAACTGTATAGTGACTTTATTGCCACCCTTTATATAGAGCTATCAAAGGTTGCATAATTTTACAACTGGCAGTTTCCCACTTGTTGTGAACCTCACGATGGAGATAAATCCCTTTTTCTTTTTTTTTGACTGTTATATTTTAAGTTATATAAAAACTTAAGCAAAAGTTGGCTTTTTTTTTTTGTTTTGTTTTTTGTGGATGGGGGAATCTTGCCTATTTATAATATGTTATTCATTTTATCCCAAGTAGGACATAAAAGCCACAATCATATCTCTCCACTGAAGATTGTTGTGGTAATTTTATTGTTCTGCTCTCTTTTTGCTTTTTAATATTTCCTGTTGTTCAGTGCAGAATTATGCTATCACAGCTATAAAGATTCCTTGTGAATGTGATAGCCGCAACTCGATTTCCAGCAATGTCATCACTTGGTTCATCCTTAAATATGAGCAGCACAAATCTGTTTTTTTAGTCCAGCTAGGGTCTTGCACAGATATGGCAACATTGGGCATTAATTACAGTTGTTGTTACATGAATGCTGTATAGCATGTAAAGAATGACTTCTCTGTGTGTGGCATCTTTGATGATTTTTGAGGCCTGCCCTATCTAAAGTGTAATGAACGTGGTCATGTTTAAACATTAAGATTAAATTTTCTAGCAACAATGAATACCTCTCTTGAGTTTTTCATACACAATGCAATTCTGTTCAAATCCTCTCTTGCCATTTTGCACTGCTTTATCCCAGGATGAATGGTATAAAGCTTGGTTTCCTCAGTCATTTTGCATGGTGTTGCCATTTTTTAGTGTCTTCTTGATGTAATCTTTATATATTAATTTTGGCTTGTGCACTGGTCTTTTTCCTTCATCCTGTTCACCATATAGAAACTGTTTAGGAATCCTTCACATAACTACTGGTGCTGAAGTAACAGACTCTAAACTGGTAGTCTGGCTGCAGTTCAAGGATGCTGTCACGTACATTTGCAACTGGACACCTAATATACACTGTTGATGAAATCCCTTCAGCTTTTTCAAAAGCCTTTGTTAAATTAGTGAAGACTTTATATAGGTTCATCTTTTGCTCAATGCTTTTCTCCTGTAATTACCTCACAAAAAAGATAATGTCTGCTCTTTCTCTACCATGTCTGAACCACACCGTGATTCAGGAAGGACTTCATCAGTGATGTTGCTGAAAAGTCTCTCCAGCAGAATCTGAGATAATATCTTGCTGACGAGAGAGGAGTGATATCCCATGGTAACTCCAATAGTCATCCTTGTGTAGGTAATGCCCGCAGTCATCCTTCCCTCTATACAGAACAACCATCAGTGCATCTTTCTAATCATCTTGTATACTCTCTTTTATCCAAACCTCTTAAGTTGAATAAAAGTAGATTTTCACTTCCATATTTCAGCATAGATAGCATCCATACCAGTGGTCTTATAACCGTTCTTTTTTTTTTTTTTTTTTTTTTATAAAAGTGAAGGAGCATATTCAGGGTGGGGGCACTGCCAGAACACAGATGAGGAGGGATGGAATGAACAGCAGCACTGGAGACAAGCGAAACAAAACAGACACATCCACAGCAGAGGCGACAAAGAATTCCACACAGGAACAGCACAAACAAAGGTTGAACATAAGCAAGACACAGAAAACGACAACGCATAAGAAATCAGAATCATGGTGTTCAACCCAATAGTAATACTGGCGACTCACTGACTGATGAAACAAATGAGCCCAGAAACATTGGTAATTGTGCTATGTATGACACAAATCATTTGCATAAACAAATTCTTGGCAGCACCTAGCCAACTGCCACAACCATATTTTTTGCAAGTGGACATTGTCTTTTTGATTAACGGGGATGTGCAACCTCATCAAAGGTAACCAGCTGTTCATCCTGCCTTTCATGTCCGCTACACTCTCCCCTGATCTCGTGATTACGTATGTGGCAACCTGGGGCTGGTCTCATGCTCCTTTATGGTAATATGACTGCAACTTCCTCCCTGAACAATTTGTTTGCAGAAGTGTTATCTGATGCATCTGTATCAGGTCCACGGCTGCTTACTTCAGGGGGATCACCATGTACATCACTGATGGTGATCATTCTTGCACTCTGGGTGGAACATTCGCTGTCACACCCACTCTCTGAAGGACTTGGGACTCAGGTCCCTTAAATGGTGAGGCATCTTGTCAACAAGAACATTCTGCAGGCTAGTCATGCTTGTAATGCGTCTACATGCATATGGGGATATTTGGAGTAATGTATCAATAAACACTTCCGTTACACAACACTGTTTTCTTGCCGCAATTTGCTTTATATTCCAATGATACCTTTTCATGATGTCATTACTGCAAAGGACATGTGCACAGTGGAACCATAGTCAAACTCCCCATTCATTCAGGAAGTCCATGAAGGACTTGCTGCAAAATGATGTGTATATTGTCAGTAAACATTTCAGTCGGTGGACCACGCTTGTAAAATAGAGCTTCCTAGTGGTTAATGACACTTGCCATCTCAGCTGATGCCAGACAGAAAACCATGTAGGCCTGTAGTTGGTGAGCAACAGGTAGTATATGCTCTGGTAGTGGAATATGTCCATTCCCACTCAATACCAAGTGTTGCTGATGCCCAATTTGCCCTTCACCCAACATGGGGGTGGTGGGTCAATTGACTGGAACTCCTTACACTTTCCTACTACAGCCCTCACTGATGCCTTCAAAACTGTGGGATCAACCTGCCTGACAAAGTACAATGTCCGCCTTATGCCAGGATGGCCACTTCGATGATGATATCCAGTCAGAATCAAGCTTACTTGAACAGAACACATATGGTTTGTGGGTTCAAATGAAGCCATTACTGCAGGACTCTTGTCAGACCATCTGCTCAAATATGTTCTGACCTCACCAAGGTTACGTCTACCAACAACCCATACTCTTCAACCATGCTCCTGAGCACACTGAGCTGTTGCCTGATGTGACACCCTCTAGTGGTCGCAGCACCAATATGAGACATCCTCTGGTCGCGACGCCAATATGTGACACTGCACTGTCAGCCCGTGATCAACTCCCAGTTGTGGCGTGAAGCTGTAATGTTTCTTCCACCAGCGTTTTAGGGTTGACTTCTTGTCGCTGCCACCAGCCTCTGTCCCGGTCGATCTGGTCGTTCCCAGTTCGATACCAACTTGTCGTTCTCAGCTCACTTCCAACGTCTGGTTACCAAAGTAACTACTTTGATCTCAAGTCTATCCTACCCATGTTGTGACTTTGATCTTAGGTAGCTGAAATCAATCCGGCATCGGGCCATAGTACAAGCTGAATCCGGGGTGAAGGTGATATCGCACAAGTGTAAGTAAAAGAAACAATAAAACAAAACTCAAGTGGTTCAAATATGTTGAGAAATAACAAATTATCTTTATCCGTCTGTTATATACAGGAGTGTGTTTCTCTCCCAGCTTGTTTCTATGGATTTGTGACACTTTGGCGTTTCTTAAGCGAGTTTTGGTATCTTAAGCTGTTCGTCAATCTTAACTTGCTTTTGGTAGGAAGGCGAAGTTGAAAGGATGTGGAATCTCTCGGTCATCTTCTGCAAGGAAACACACTGACTCTGTCCAGAACTGAACTCCAACTGCGAATCAGCTGCCAAACTACCCAGGGACATTCGTTTATATGGGTACCGACTAAAACCCAGTGTGGGGCCTGATGTGCCTTGGGTTCCTCGATAATTCTTGATTCCCAACAAGAATTCTCTTTGTTCTTAGGCCAGGAAAATTAATTACTTCCTATTTTTGGAAGATTAATCACTTTCCATTGGGGGGGGGGTCTCTGTTGTCTGTGAGGGGAGGTCGGAGGAGAGTTATCCTCCTAGACTCTTCCTCTCTCACATTGGTATCTCATACCAATCCCCTCAGTGGGTGTTAACAACTTCTCCGCCTTTCTCACACATTCACCTCCGCCTATCACCCATGCTACCACTTGACCAATGATCTCTTGGCAGTGTAGGTGTGGCTAGACTGGCCCTCTTAAAATTATTATCCAGAATTTTTGTTTACAAAATCCTTTTTCTCTTTTTTTTTTTTTTTTCATCGGCCAAAACATTTTTTTTCACAAACCACAGATTGCCAAATAATTCTTATCACATCTTTCTTTTGAGGAACACCCAAAATTCACTTAGCCAGGACTCTTTACCGGCTCATCAATCACTGTCAAAACCCGACATCTGGTTTCTCCGCTAAGTCGACTTTTAACTGGGGGTCTGTGTTTACCTGAGAATCGAATTCTCGTACCTTAAAATCCTCTTATCACCAGTGCCTATTTTCGACAACGCTGTGTCTGACGTCAACAGTTTGAAAAAGTAATAATAATAATTTCCTCCATGATTTTCTTCCTCATGCTAAAATTCTAACACATACCAGATTATTTCCCTTCATTGGACCCAGGAATCAAAATCAAATGATATCTCTGAAAGATAACTAATATCGATTTTCTCTGCCTGTATTGCAGTCGTCTCAAGCCGAAATTTTTTTATGATTGCCATGTGTCGGCCGACTTTGGTTTTCTTTCTGAATTCTGTTTCCCTTGGCATGACATTCCCTTACCATGACATTAATCAGTTTTGACAGAATCTCATATCTCGCTTTTACTTACAGATTTTCTGTCTCGTGAGAAAAGTATATTTTTTTTTTTTTTTTTTTTTTGTAAATAAAAATAAAATCACTCAGTCTATCTTTCGCCTTAAGTCTTTCCTGTTTTTAATTTCCATGGTTAATTATTTAGCCAATTACCATAGCTAAATAGTGTCACACTGATTAGTATTTCACTTGTGGCTTTGGTGTGCACTTTGACCTTTCCCATAAAGGTCTTAATAATCCTTTTGTGCACACAAGCAGAATCAGTAAAGAGGTGCAATATTGTTGCTTCCCACATCAATGCCATGTTTCAGTATGGCATCCAACTCTGCCAAGTTTATGTGCTGCACATCTCTCTCTTTTTGCAACCAGCTTGCATCCTCTACAGCAGTTCTGGTGAGACTCCAGTAGCTAGGGAGCTTGGATCAACCCAAATGTCGAGCTTGGAACCATTAACACACCACTTGCCTCCCCTTCTTGGTGCACTCTTGTGATGATTTTTTCTCATCGTGGTTAAAGGAACAACTCCTTTAACCACGATGATAAAAGAGGTCATCACAAGAGTCCATCTCATCATCCCAACCCTTTGTAACTGTTGCTGGTCTGCTCTTAATAAATGCTGCCACCACACTAAGCCATTTAACCACTGGGAAGTGCTCAACCAGCTTTCCACACCAGTAAGTATTTTTTTGATTGACAGGGACGAACATCCTCATGGAAGGTAGCTGGCAGTTTATTCTGCCTTTCATTTCCACTACAGAGGTGTTGCAAATAGTCGAGTTAACAAACTCATCATTAAAGTGTTCTTGCCACCTGACAAGTTATCATTTAGAGCTTTGAGTAACCCTTTACCATCAATAGTTCCTAAAGGAGCTATAGGACAGGAAAGTGTCTTGCATGATATGGAGCCTATGCTGTACTTTACACTTCACCTTCTTATACAAGGTTTCATTCTTACTCATTTCTGGTTCTCCTCCAAGTACTGCATTACTGCTATATTTTTTTCATTTAAAAGCCTCTGAACATTGAACCAATCTTGATGTTTTCTTTCCACTATACCTAAAACATCTTTGGTGATGCTTCTCTTCACCATCTCCTCCTTCATGACATCTTCTTTCAGATGAGTCACATTCAATTTCTTTGAAATGATAACACTTTTAGTTCTTACGTTTGGTTTTACAAAAAGACCTCACCTATGCACAAACAAGATGATGGTCAGTCCAACATTCAGCTCCTTGTTTAATGCAAGCACTGCACATATATCGAACATCATTGCTTTGAACCTTGATGCATTCATATCCATGTTGTTTTGTACTTATCTTTTTGTTGGAACATGGTGTTCTATTACATTTTCAGTAGTAACATGCCATTACTATTGTACTTTCCAACTGTTTTCCAATTACATCTCCTGTTTGGTAATCCTTGCCAGTTCAAGCATTGAAGGTCACCAAGTATGAAAACATTATCAGTATGAGTTTTTCATCTTCAGAAAAACATGTGGTTGGAGCCTGGACACCCACTAACATAATAAACTTGTTGCTTAATATAGGAATTGTTGGTTCCAATCAAATTGAAATGACTGCAAAATCATCTCCATTCCCAAATTTATAGACAACCCGTACAGATGCATGCTGGGATTTCTTCCTAGCCATATTTGCCATATTCTTGTACTTTCTTGTCTTGAGATCAGAATGCTGTGATTACTTATTCCTTTTGTGTGTTAACACCATTCTTACTGAACTTTTTGCCTTTTTACTGTTTCTTTGCTTGCTTTTGTCTTGCATATATATTGATTGTTTGCTTTGTATTATTTTTGGCCCTGTTCTTTTTTTTTTCCTTTTTTTGTTATTGTTTATTGGAAACTTTGTCAATTCTGTTTGTTGAATATTCCTGCCAATTACATTTAAATATGACCAATTACTCTACAGGCATTCTCCTTGATATCAGGCAATCCAGTAACTCCACATGAAAGTTTTTCCATCCCATATACTATGGAATTCTTCACAGTAAATGATATACCAGCTTCCCTCTTGCATCTTACTGGTCTCCTACTCCAATAAAAGGTGTAGCCACCAGATTGTTCTTTCTCCAGAAAGTCTTGTTTTGGACAAGGCCTCCTCATCCACATTGTATTGCTCTTTTGCTGCAAGTGCTGATCTTCATTCAGCTCATGTTGTACTGACTTCCAACAACCAATATTCAAATGTTTAAACTTTTTCACAGTATGAGTGGACCAAGACTGCAGTGCCCTTTCACTATTCATTCCAGAGCCCTTATTGCCATTTGTCTGTAAGTTTTCATAAGTCTTCAAGATGTTAAATGAAATCAAGCAATACCCGTGTATTAGATGAAGTAAAGCTTTGTGCAGAGCCAATCCCACTCTCTGAACTTCAAATAAATTTGTTCAAAAAGAACTGGTCTACATCATTGAATACAATCACTCAACAATTTTTCTTTTAAGCTCTGAAAAAAATTACCCCAACAAATGATGGAAAATAAATTACTGTAGGAAAGATAATAAAAGTTGAGATAGTAATGTTATGTAAACAAACATTAAACTAAAACAGAAAATTAAAAAGAATACAATAAATAAAAATAAGATAAATCAGATTTCAGTTAATTCTAAACATATGATGTGTAAGCAATATTTACTTTTTTTTCTGTTAAAATCCATTAGATTTTTTTCTTTGAATTCAGAATATCATATTGTATGTGTACACCTACATTTTGTTACTTTCTCATGATGAACTGTTCTTAGAGTATAAATTCTGCTAATGAAGAGATATTCTTTGAACATTGTATTTTTTATAATAAAGCTTTAAAGAATAGTGACTATAAATGCCCTGACATTAAATATAATAATAAAAATAACCAGAAAAGAAATAGAAAAATCATTTGGTATACACGCCCATTCAACCAAATTAGTTAGTAATAAGTAGGACAAAATAATAAGTTGAAGAGACATACATGCATCTAATGTACACAAGTGTGTTTATGAGAGAGAAGCAGGACTGACACAGCAAATCCACTGAATACAAACTGAAGCTGATTTTCATAAACTTTTATGATGTAAAAAAAAAAAAAAAGAAAGATTTAGAGAAAAATATTTTTTTATGGATCGATTAATTTCTGTATATAGAAACTGCTGATGAAATTCAAAGTCCATTGACGGATTGTTTTCATCTTTGGGATGATTTTTTGAATTTTAAAGTTTTGTTTGCATATTTGTGATGTCAGGTTAATTTTTAAAAGTCACATGAACATGATGTGTACAAATTCCTTTTCCCCATTGAAAATGGGATCTCTGAAAATAACAAAAATATCTTAAAACCAAAGTCTTTCACATAGACTCAATTATAATACTTACTAAAGATCTATAGAGATACACAAAAATTACAAAAGGACAACTTGTGAATAACCCTAATACTCTGAAAAAAAAATCTCATAAAATTTAGAAGCTTATATTAAGTAAAAACAACAAAATCACTAACGGATTCTGAAAATTTGAATATATTTCAGAATGATTATGTAACATTTATATGATACCACAAACTTTTAAAAATCAAAAGATCATCACAAAGCTGCAGGCATTAAACAGACTTTGAATTTTATTATTTTTACTTTTTATAAGGCTAGAAAAATAGTTTATTTCTTAATTTTTTTCACTAAGAAAAGGTACACTGATATCACATGAGAATGTGGCAGAGAATGTACTGAAAAGTTCTCAGACTGAGACATCCCCATCAGATCAGTCTTCCAATGTTTAATCATTGACATACTGATTTTGAGAAGTGTTACCCACTTTCCAAATTAAATAAAATAAAAATAAAACCCTAACTTAGCATTTGCAGAAGAATAAATCAAATAAAGTAATACATTACTAACATCATAAATTCAGATAGTTACTTTGCATACATCAACATAATGAAGCCTAGTTATCAGGATGTTCCTCATACAAAGAAATGATGACTCGCCTAGATTCAGCTTCATTCTGTACTATGCTTTGAATCCTTGTCATGACTGATATTGTTATCTAATACATTCAGATTGTCAGGAGTTAGGACAGGGCCCTGAGTCTCAGATAGATCATGTCGTAAATGAGCTACAGGAGCTAAATTTCTTTGCCATTATTAAAAAAAAAAAATGGCATAAAGAGGATTTGCTGTGGCTTGAGTGTCTTCGGTATAATTTTAATATATCATTTGCTCTGCTAATTGCTTTGAGGTTTATAAATGGTGGTTTGACTAGTGAAAATTCCATAGGTATGGAAAAGGTTTCTAACAGTTGATGATATGAATGAAGTAACTTGGACTGAATGCCAAGCCAACAATAGAAAATAATTGGCTAAAAAAAAAAGAAAAAAAAAAAAGTGAACTTGTTTAGTATAGTACTGGTTAGTTGAAGCTGATGGCAAAGGGCATTTAAAATCAATGGTGGTCTCTCTAATGGTACAATAGTTTCATGTCAGCCTCACATTCTGGTATTGACGTCCACTTTCTACTACATTCACCAAATAATAACCAGAATTGTTTGCTATTAAAGAAGAGTTATCTCACTTTCCTTGACTTAGTAGCTACTGGGTTAAAATCATTAGTAAGATTAGCTAAAAGTCGACAACAGAGAAAATAGAAAATTTGACCAACCAAAAAAATTCGGATATTTTTAACACATCAAAACTAACAGCAGAACAGTATGCCCTAGGCAAAGTATCCCTCCTATGAGGGTATTACTAACATCAATTTTATATACACACACACACACACACACATATATATATATTATGAAATGGACAAAGTCCGACAATTATTTTAAGATATTTTTATGTTTATACGTTCTTTTTATAGATGCAAATATTTAAGTAAATGTTCTGTTTATAATAAACAGTATTAATAACATTTACTGGCCTGAATGTCCAAGAAATTTTCATAGAAAATATTCGTCCTCCGACAGGAATCAAACCTGTATCCTATACGAAACCGTTATATAGCCTGACGTGCCTTAACTGATTGGGCCACAGAGGATCATTTGGTTAGCCAGGTCGATTTTACTGCTTTCATGGAAGATTGTAGTTTTCTATGAAAATTTCTTGGACATTCAGGCCAGTAAATGTTATAAATTAATTATTGTTTATAATAAACAGAGCATTTACTTAAATATTTGTATCTATAAAAAGAATGTATAGACATAAAAATGTCTTTTTATATATATATATATATATATATATATATATAGTTTATGCAAAACTAGGTAATCTGTATGGGTAGACCCAAGGAGGATGATATTCAGAGCAAATATGTTTGAATAAAAAACAGACCACTTTAAGGTTTCATCTGATAAATTATTTCACCACAGCCCTTTTAAAGGGCTCTGGATCATCAGACTTTACTTCCAAAGGTTGAAATGAAAAATTCATTTCATTTTTCATTCTGATTGTGAAATTTGTGAGGATATGTACTTCGCAGAATTTACAATATTAAACCAAAAAGGCATGTACTAGCCACCCATGTGTAAAAGTCATAAGAGATATTAAAGGTGTCTCCATAAACACTAAAGAATCTGACGCTTTTATAAGAGTAATATCTAATCTGGCTACTTGAGAATAGAAGGCTTGATCTTGCAACTGACTTTGAACAAAGGAACAGGCTCAAAAGAGTGTATAACCATACTCTGCATCACAGACAACCTTTAGTGCAGCAGCTCTTGTCAGCAATAACACACACACACATATATTATTTAAAAATGTTTTCATCACGATACAGAAATTACTGTTTCAGAATTAAAATTAAAGTTTTTGTTCCATTCTCAAGCGATGTTGAATAACTTTGAAAAAAAAAAAAAAAAAAAAAAAAGATTTACCTTTTTAAGCAAAGTAGTATTATATTTAAGAGTTTAAGTTGAAGGGGAAATGAGATTTCAAAATTTTAAATGGGTGTTGTCTATTTTGACGAATCAGGAAACAGGTCTAATCTAAGATGGAAAAGTGAAAAATGTAATTTCTGCTTGTGGAAATGGGCTTTCATGTACCAGACATGTCATCCTGTCTATCTTTTTTAAAAATATACATAAGATATACTAAAATACATGGAGTTATATGTATTGGACAGGGAGTTAATTCTGGCATTTTTATTTATTTTTTTTTTACTTTGTTTCAAATACATTGGGGCTGTCATAAAGGGGCTTCAAATATGATTAAATCATATTTTATATATTTATATTTTTAATTATAAAGATCTAAAATGTTATATCTATTATATTTAATCTTCCATTAGATGTGGCATTTTTAAAATTAAAATTTAGGAATTAAGTACATATTTTTTTTAATTGTAATCAAATAATAGATATATAATTATAAAAGTTTTATTAAATATGTTTTAAAGTGAACATAATGCAAAATGCAATGCCTACAAAAGACAGTTATTTCTTTTTGTTGATTTAATAAATCTTTATTTTTAAGAAACTTAATAATATATAACTTTTCATGTAGGCACAAAGGACATGGGTCATTTAAAAACCTACATGTTCTCATTTTTTTTATTAATTTCCATTTAACTGTGTTTTTTTTTTATTTGTTTCTTTTTAAATGCCAAGGATATTTAGATAGAGGATGAAAAGGTGCTGGCACCATCTTAATTTAAAATCATTTTTAGTGCTACAATATAAAATTTCTTAATATCTGGATTTTCAAGAAATGAAATAGTACACTGGTAAACTATAGATTCTGTAAGACATTTATTATTTAGTGGACAATTTATGGGATTCCTACAGTTACATAATTTTTCATTACTACTATTTATTCTCATTTCTGAACCACTAATTTTTTAACTCTGGTTCAAGTATTTATTTAAAATTTTATTATTGTTTTTATATTTTTCTAAATTTTTAGTACAACTATAACCTAATTTTAGGGTATTTTTATTAAAAATCTTGCTAAAAGGATTATTTCTTGGAAAATGTTTTTCAATCAAAAGCAATTTTTGTCCTAACTTACTACTAACTTGTGTACATTAGATGCATGTATGTCTCTTCAACTTATTATTTAATAAGTCTTTATTAAAATTGTTTAAAATTTGGAATGTCATTTGTTACTTAAATAAGGGTTAGCAATTTGCTGTCATATAATGTGTTGCTTGAGGCTGATCTGCTTATCTAATGACAGGGGCCAACCAGTTTGGAATTAAACTCTTAAAACAGGCTTCATAAAGATTCAAACCAAATCTTACCTTGAAAAAGAATTTTTGTTTTCTGTGCTGTTGAAAAAGAAAATCAAAATCATATAGGCTTCAGTAGGCTTTGAAATATGGTAATTATTTGCACTTCTCTTAGTCTCAACCCATCACAACCTTTCTTACCACAATAAAAGAACACTAATTTGGATATCAGAGGAGAGACTCTTGGCTCTTCATAGATGAAGAAAGTAGTTGTGTTTTGTGAGTTGTTGATACTGATTTTTTTTATCACTTTGATTTACACTTCTGGCCTTGCATTTTTCTGATGTTGAACTTTCAAGATTGATTTATGACCTTTGGAATTATGACACCAGAAATATGATTTTGGGAATTGGACCACCCGATTACTATTTTCTAACACTTATGAAATTACAAGTATAGTATAACAGTCTTATTTATACCAATATATATTGCTATATAATTTTCTTTTCTTTATGGTCAATTAGTTGTTTCAGAAGGTCATTTCATTTGACATTTTGATTTTAGATCTGCTATCCGCTTCAGTTAATGAAGGATCTCTTTTGAGAAATTTAGTTGGTTTATAGTGGTGTAGTATTGGTTCACCTTGACTGAGTAGACTATTAAATTTTGCATCAGAAAAAGATTCTTATTAGATATTACATGTTTTATTCCATTCAAAATAACCATCTTGAAAGAGCTATTTTCATTTTTGCTATATTTTAATGCTAAAAAAAACATACCAAATCTTGAGTAATGGTTACAATTAAAAGATGGTGGTAACTTTAAAAAACATTCTTCTGAATAATTAATACTTAATTAAATAATGATTGTGTTAGGTTTGGTGTTACTTTTTTATTAATAGAGTTAATTTAATAACTCTAAAAAAGATAGATCTAGGCAGTCTTCTTCCTTTTTATTTTACAATTATGCCAAAATGGCTCCATGCATTGTTTGCTTATCAAATCCTATTCACTTGAAAGATTTCATTCACCCTTAATTCTTTGTTGCTAGAAGTAATTCCTGTCATTTTGAAAATATTTTCACCAGAATGGTACATAATTGGTATATGAATACCAATTATGTACCACTTCACTGAACTTTAAAAAAAATGAAATGTTTATATAACAACTTTTACAGGTTCATAAGACGTTCACTAGATATTTACTAAATTAGTCTGATATAGAGCCATTAAACTCTCTACAATAGTAACAATGAGACTAACTTGTTAATCATTGCTCCACACATTGAGTATATTTGTTCAAGTAAATTAACATGTTAAAGTGACTTATATATGTTATTGTATTTTTCATTTATTTATAGAAGGCTATCACTTTTTTTTTTGTTTTCTACCATACTTCTTTTTTTTCTTCTTCAGATCTTTGTTGTATTCTAGTATTCTAAACGATGGATGGGATATCCATTGTTTTTCATGTCTCTTATTTACTTTTTCTTTTTCATTCCGTGTCTTTGTTTGATTCTCTGCTTTTATCATTATCTCTTAATAAATTTCTAATTCAAATTTTCTTATATTCATTTTTTTTCTTATTGCAGATACTTGAAGAATGTTTATGCAAAGGATAAGAAGTTATTAATGAAAGTTGCCATTGGTTTAGCTGTTGCAACAGGATTTGGCATTATCACATACAAACTGATTCGAGCGTCACGATAATGTTTGCATGATCCCCTAAAAAAAAAAAACAACAAATAAATGGCATGGAAGAGACAATGAATGAAAAAATTATCATAAAAATTTACAAAACTTGTTGGGTGGGAATAAAACAGTTGCAAATATGTCTCTAGGCATTGTCATCCTAGTCAATAATGAGAAAGCTGATTGAGAAATTGCAGCATTTGTTGAAACTACTCAGGCCCAAACAAAAGAGGTCTCATGTAAAAAGGAAAAAATCTAAATAAAATAATGGAAATGACTCTTGCATAGAATTATGTTCCTTAAATATCCTTTCTCCATTTTGATTAAGTATGCACATTATGTGAGGAACATAAATGCCTCCATGTATTATATACATACATTCACTGAATGGCTAGATGGACAAATACCTTTCTAGATAGCATTGCTCTGTTGACTTATAAAATTACTACCATTACCACAAATATTTTACCTACTTATTACTATTATTTCTACTATTTGTATTGAAAAGAAAACCTTTTATCCTCAGGTTCTATAAGTTTTGTAGATTATCATTTTTTTTTTTATTCCAGCGATAGACCACTTTTATTTTTCATACAAGGATGATAATAGGAAAAGGAAATGCATTGCAAAATTAAAAGAAACACCTGTTTCTGTTTTTGTCTCTTTTTTTTTTTTTTTTTTTTTTTTTGAAATGGCTCGTTTTTTTTTCTGTGAAAATTTCTTTATTTTAAATAGGGTAAAAGTTAGGTAAATTTTTTATGGTGATGCTTGAGAAAGACTACCTTGGTTTTTAAAACAAATTGTTCTGCAGTTAAAAAAAACCAAAAAAAAACTGAATGTCTTGCAAGGAAGAATTTATTTGCTTTTTCATTCGTTTTTTTTTTTTTTTTTACTCTGTTTAACTCACTGAATTTAGCTTTGGTCTTATCTATTCTCTTTTCACAGATATCCTATTGATATCGTCTGATTTGTTCCTCCTTTTATTTCTTTTCAACTATAACTTCCTATATCAATTGCAACAGGAATATAATACAGAAATGAATTCAGTGTTTAATTTGTATGAAGTTTTTAACACAAGCCAATTTCATATCTTTGATTTACATTCTCCTCCAGCCAAAACTCTTATTTTGATTCCAAAATTTTGACTTGGTAAGAGATTCCTAGAAACTTTGTCACTGCACTGGCTTACTATATATAGCACATTTAATGTAAACTGACCCCTTCAAAGATGAAATCTGATAGCATTGAAATAGTTGATTTTTTTTTTTTCTTTTTAATCTTGATGTGGAACAGAGCATGTTCATTTTCCTTTTGTAATATCAGCAAATGGAAGGTCGTTAAGGAAGGTCATGTTGAGCTATTTGATTACTTTTTGTATATCATGTTTGCATATTTCTCCAGTTTTTTTTCGCCTCTTATCTAAGCCTACCATCACCAGTGTTCATTTATGCTCAGTGCTTATGGTCTCATAACCAGGTACATTCTCTCAGATTTGGATAAACCTTTTGGATTGCCTTATACATGAATGACTTAAACATTTAAATTTGCATTTGCACTTGCTCTGACCCATGTAATGTTTTGGAAATTTGGCTATATGTCTGAATGTACTAAGAAATTAAACACATCTTTTCTAAATTCCCTAATTGACATTGATATTTACTGTATGTAGAGATTTTTTATTTTTAATTTAAGCATATTTCCTGTTAAATTTCTTGATGTAAATTTTATTTTCCTTTCTAAAGATGTCTGAAATCTTGTAGATGGTTAACTTTAATGAAATTAATATTCCTTTTTATTTTCATAGATCAGAACAGATGCTTAACTAGTCAAAGGCTCTCATGTCCCCACTTTCATATATGAATGTTTTTTTTTCTTAGCTTTTTTTAAGCTGTTTCACCAACAGTAAAATATTTCTTTAATTATTTAAAATCTTGAAAATTTTGTGTTTAAGCTTCTCTGTGATGGTTGCTAATGAAGTTTCTTTTTATGAAACACACATGATATAGAAATAGCTTGAAAATGTTTTACTGTGAAGAAAAATGATGGTCTTCTCTGTTCATTTATTTCTCTTTATTTCTGAAACAAGAAAAAGTACAATTCTTCACTTTAAAAAGATTTTAAGAAAATTTCTAAATTTACTTTGAATATTGAGAAACAAAAAGCGAAAATTTTTAGCTGAATTAATTTTCATTTTTACTGTTTTTACTTAGAGAAGACAAAGATAATCAAAATTGATTTTTTAGGAGGGAAATTTAATTTTAATTTAAAATATCTGGGAGCAAACAGTCCAATTTATAGTTATGTTGATATAAGTAGTTGTTTTTATTGTTTCAAATACAATTAAATTTAGGAATGTATGTATCTGAATCAATATTTTATTAATTATTCTCATAAGTAAAAAAACAAAAAAAAAAATCTACTTCAATTTATATTCTGTAGTATCAGCTGTTAACTAGTTTTTGTATTGAGAGCTGGAGAATATTTTTAGAATTTTTTTATTTCTAAACAATAAGCACATAAAGTGATGGTGCTTAATCTTGATTTTAATATTTTCTCATTAATGTTTAAAGTCATGTGTAATTTTTAGATTTATCTTTAAATCAAATACTTAAACAGAAAATGAAGCAAAATAATCTTTAAGGGATTTACACCTGCAAACCATGACTTGTAATGGCTTCAGAATACCGTACTTTCCAGTTCTAAATTTTAACAGATTTATTTATTATAAATTAAAGGTTTTTAAAAGGATGAAACATTAACATTTCCAAGTTTTATTTTTAGAGAAAAAAAAATGTAATTTTGGATATGGGTAAGTTTGACTTTGCAATTTCATAAATGTAAAAGATAATATAATGAAGAATTAAAATGTAATTCATCCATCTTTATTCCATTGAAAAAGACTATTGCTATCACATTAAAATCATGCTAAGTTTTCCATTTTCATTCTCATTTACTTTCATCTTTGTATTTTTTCTTTAACTATTTAAATTGATTTACTTTCTGATTGCCTTCAAGTAATTTTTCAGCTCACTTTCAATTTATTTGACTACAATGTGTGTGATACATGTTTTCTTAGTTTTTGTATTGCAAAAATGTGACAGTTAAAAACAATAATTTAAGGTGATCAGAAAGTATGTTGCCAAACATTTTAAAACAAATATTTATCCATAAAAATACACTTTTCATCTTAAATATTCTCTTCATCTTTAGTTACATTTCTTATTTGTATGGTTGGGAAAATTAGCCAGTATTTTCATTAATGCAAATATGTCATGTTCAGGGATGGGGAAGCAGCTAGACTGACCGTTGCTTACAAATAGCTTATTTTTCGAATGCAAGCACAGTTTGACTACAGATTAATTTTTTTTTCCTTTTACTCCTACTCTTTCTCCTCCTCCATTGATTGTGGACATATTTTGATTAGTTTCAAGAAACTAAACAGCATTGAAAGCATTATGGTAAAATATTAAAAATGTATTTTTTTAATATTATTTACTTTCTTTAAAGGATTATGCTTGTTTGTCCATGATAAAATAGCTAGTTTACTATACTAAGTAATACTATCTTTTAAGTTCTTTGAGTCTAAGTAAACAATCTTTTCAACAAAGAAGATTAGAAGACTGTTACGTATATGTGCATGTGTCTTATACACACACATGCAGACTTAATAAATTGAATAAAATGTAATTTACAAAATTTGAACTTTACACATTGTATTTTCAATATTTTTTGTTTCTAATTTATAAGAACTGATAATAAAATTAGCTTAAATTTTCTCCAGTTAAGAATGTTATCTCTTTTTTTTTCCTTTTGCTGCTCAGTGATTCAAATACTCCTATTAATAGTAGATTATATTAGTAGCTAAACAAGTATCCCCAAATTTTCTCATTTTACTTAAATCATCATTAAGATTAAATAATAAAATGTATAACTTTTGAGCTCTTCAATATCATTGTGTAGCCAATTTTAAGCTTTTAAATATCTACATATTCTATAAATAATGTCAGTATCTAGACAAAAAAATAAACAAGTACAATATCTTTGCATTTAAGTTCCAAAGGGATAAAATACAAATCAAAATTCTATTTGAAAATATAAATGAAAAGCTGAAATATTTTTTAAAATCTATAGTGCTGTGGAAAGAGAAAGGGGGAGTGAGAGAAAAAAGAAAGGAGGTAGAATCTAATTAAGTCAAATGCTATCACTTTCCAGAATAAACTTTTTTTCCTGTTTGTAAACTGATATTTTAAGTTAAAAATTGAACATGGATTTTACAAATACTTAATTTTAGAAATATAGATAGTGTAAGATAGATTTTCTCTGTGGAAAACAAATATAATCAAGTAAATGATTAGAATTAAGATTAATGCAAAAACTATTTAATTTTAAAAAGCTTTTATTTTAATTTTTTACATTCTTTAGTCATTTTTATAAATTTGGAAATATACTAAAAACAGAATTCCCAAATTATAAATGTTAACATTTTTATAATTAGTAGTTTTGATTTAAAAAATGCTTAAAATTAATATCAGGTTGATGGTTACATTTGTGTATTACTCAATATAATTTACAAATGTACAGACATATTAAATCTGAAGAGTTTACATTTTGCTTTATATTGTTTACCATTAAAATTCTTTCCAACATTAAAAGGCTTCAAAATTTTTAAAGAAAATAAAGCAACTTTAGGTTCTGACTGTAGGGCAGCTGATGAATATAAGTTTTACATTAATATTTCAAAATGGGAATGATCAAATTTTAAATAATAATTCTTGTTTTTTTGTTGAAACTTTGACATGTAGGAGCATAATATAATGGCTAACATTATAATTTAAGAATTCCATCTAAATTAAAAGGCAAGAAAATGTTCATTGTAATGCATGATACACTGATGTGACACATACACAAGCAGGGCAGTGAAAAGTTTTGTCAAACCTATTCGCAAAATCAGTATTTTAATAACCAAACATCAGAATTTTTTGGGCCAAGAATTTTTTTACACCTTGTGTGTGTTTGTGTGTTCACACATGCACAAAGAGGAGAAAACTTTTGTTATTATTAAAACTTTCTAAAATTTATAATCACTTAAAGTTTTTGCTATAACAAGGTTTATATGTACATCAATATCCCAATGATTTATCTTGGTTTGCATCTTGTAAGAGACTGGTTGGTTATTTTATACTAATCAGATTGAAGTATTTGTTCATGATTTTTTAATCAGTTATCCTCAAGGTCATAAGACCTCTTCTTGTCCCTCATGTATAGAAAAATATTTTTAAATGTGCTAGATAAAGTCTAGGAACAGTAACTTTTTTCTCCTTGTTTTACATAATTTTTCAGGAAAATAATTTAAATTTGTTGAACTGTTTTGTGAAAGAGTGATACTAAGTATTATAAATATGTTGACATATTCTCTTGTATTGGTCTACAGAATACCTAACATCAACTAAATAGATGTTGGTGTTTCTATCAGATATTCAAATGTAGGAGAGAGAATTAAAAAATCAGCAAATTCTACTTATTTTAAAAAGAAAAATTATCAACTATTCAGTTTACAGCTAAAATTCTGTATTCTTTAACTTTCTAGTATTTAATCTTCAAATTGTTTGCTACCAACCTAATTAATCTGTTTCAATTCAAAAAGCCAATTATGTAAATATTCAGGTTCTGCTCTTTACAAGAACCAGATCACACTGAAAATAGAGTATTTCCACCATATGTGGGTTGGTGCTTCTCACCTTCCAGTTTTGATTCAAAAAATGCCGAGGTAGCCTTTGGGGTAATGAATTGCTTTCCACCTTACAACCCCTTTCCCACAGACAATACGTTGTAAGCATCTCACTACTCTACCATTATTGCCATGGAAAATGTTCAGACAAGCTACATTCCTTAGTTACCCCAACTCTAACCCTTTCAGCTAAGGTCCACCATGCTGCATACATTGAAACAAGCCAACCTCATTTCCTTCGTATTCCTTCAGTAGGAAGTAAGTTCCACTCTGACAGCATCTTCCCAAGAACTGCTGCCTTGTAGAACAGAAGGATTCCAAGAGGATTCTTTCCCAGTCACTACAATGTTAACTTCTTCAAATCTAGACTTTACTATTATCTTCCCATATATCCTCATTTGCTTTTACTGTCCACACAACAAATGCCTTCAGTACTCTTCTATCTTGAATAAAAGGTACATTAGTAAATAAAATACCATATTTGACATGAATTGCTGGAACTTATAAAAGCTAAATTGAAACAGGTACGTATAAACCATTCTTGTATAATAATACACGCAAATTTAAAAAATTATTAGTTAAGTTTTTTTTTTTTTTCCAATTCAGTGTATGTTTTTAAAGATTGATAACATTAGTAAGTTTGAGTAAATAAATTTTATCATGTATCACATAATTCAGAAATTAATGCACGTAAAGGCATTGGTGTTTTTTTTATATAGCTTTCATTGGGAGAGGGGGAGTGCACCCTCTCTCTCCCAATGAAAGCTTCAAAATGATGGTGAAACTGATTGTATAGCATTTAACCATCAATATAAAAGATTGTTCACTCTTATCTTGTATTATTTTTCTCTCTACAGTTTTTTTACACTTTATAGAATATAAAACAGATATCATTTCCTAAAGGCGAGAGAACAATACATTTTACTCATTTCTGCTTCCTCCAATATTAATGTGCAAATATTTTTCTCAGTTGTAGTGTGCATTTTGAAATAATCTTTAATTTAAATCATTTTATTTTGGAAATTTTGAAAAAGAAAAATGAAGATTTAGAATCAAGAAAAAAACGTGTATGTATATATGTATAAAATCATTACACAGATTTTTTCCCCATTTTTTTTTTTTTTATTAGTATTTATTAATCATTGAATGATTGTTTTTTAACACACTGCAGAAATTCTGCTGGGAAATTTTCTAATAGTATTTTTCAACATGAAGAAACTTATGAGCACTATGCATTAGTCAGTTTATCATATTGGTCAAAGTTGATGGATGAGTGATTTGAAGTTAAGCAACAAGTTTTTTTTTTCTCTTATAACAATCCCATTACTCATGACATACTAAATTTTTAACACAAAATTACTGAACTTTTCTATTCAACATACTTATAAATACATACTTTCTGATTAACACTATATGACCTTTTATAAAGAATGTGATTTAAGATTTTAAGAGATAATTAAATAAATTGTGTGCCCATTACAGAATTCCTATGATCATAAAATCAGAAGAAACTTTTTCTATGTTCATCTCTCTAACTTCTGCTTTTTGATGAGATGATAGTATCTGTTTTTAGTTTACCATCAAATATATTTCCTATTTGGAGACTTTGCTATTTAAATGATTTTTGTGAAAAGTTTGCTCTGTTTTTACTAAGGGTTGGCCTGATATTGCATTATGTTTCATCATATGAAGGCTCAGTAACTGATTTTAATAAGATTTCTGGGCCTCTGATTTTATTACTTGACACAGTTTGGAAATAAAAATAAATAAAAAATAAATTGTAACAGTGCCTTGGCTAAATTTTTTTTTTTTTTTTTTTTTAATGAAATTTGTCAGCCAAGTTCTTTGCTTATTTATTCCTCACTTCTTTTTGTATATATGTCTCTAAGAGAGAGATGTTAGCCAAATTCTTGTCATTGTCTTAAAGGAATAAAAAAAAAATTTCTTAGATTTTTTATTTTTAATTGAGAAATGTGGAATTAGGGTGTAATATAATTATTTTGTTTGCATCAAACAATGTGCTTTTGAAAATAAGAATTTGATATTTTGGGTTGGCCAGAAAGTTTGCTTTATTAACTGTAATTGATACAAATTTCTGTCTGTTTCGTTTCCCTCCAACATCAACTTTATTCAAAAACACATTTATTGTTTTGTTCCATTATCTTCTGCTGCTTTTCAGGTAACTTTAAAATTCCCTCCTCCCAGAGCTTTTTATCTTTCCAAGCAAAGAACTGTGGAAGATGCTTTTTGCAGTTTTCTAAGGAATTGAAGTTTTTTTTTTTTTTTTGTTTTATTTTCCATTAAGACAATTCTGTAAAGACCAGAATAAATTGTAATTTGAAGATTGCAGTGTCTGGTAACTATTGCAAATAATTGAAAACTTTCCTGCTATACTGTAACATTTTTAGTATATGTTCATTAAAGAAATGCACAGTCTAGCATTATCTTGATGGAATATTATGCTTTTTCTTTTAATTAATTTTATGTTTTTCATTGATTGTGGTTATTGGTCTAATAGATGTTACTCATTCAGATCACTCAACTGATTCTCTCTATATAAGAGTCTTATAAAAAGACTCCCAATTCTATTATATACACAATATTACCTTCTTTAGAAAAAGACCAACTCCAGATATGATTAGTAATAGTTCATTGCACTTGCCTTATGTATTTTTATAAAGTATCTACTTTTTGTTACTTGTCACAATTTATCTCAGAACCAGAACTTAAATAGAATCTGCTGAAGTTTTTTTTAATATACAAATTACATTTGAAAGCAACTACCATAACCAGGTGGGTACAAAGGATTTTTTCTTTCCTGTATCATTTTAGCAAGTAGACAATCATGACTCCTCACATCTCCTAGTCTTTATTTATACTAACCTTTAGCTCTCATGGTGCCAAACTCGTTCAAAAATATCTAAAATGTCAGCTGTGTACAACTATCAATGCTTAAAAATGGCTGTGAATGAGTTACGTCTATGTGTCTTAGTGAAGACCATTCTTCTTTTAATATTGTGGCCTGGAGCTACAGAATTATAAAGAAGTGTGCCAGATAAAAGAAACCACATCATTTGAGGACTTTCAACAGTAGCAACAGCTTAGATTGATATCGCATGTAACTCAGGAAATAATATCATAATCAAGATGTTAGCATTCCACACTACTGCAAATAACAATTAAGAAGGAAACCCCACCAATATTGCAAAGAACGATAACAGCTACTGAATATGAGAAAGGAACTATTTTTTTTAAAAATTGTTTTAAGATAAAGGTTTTGATAAATACTACCTACAGTAGTACTTAGCTGCTCGTTCAATGATTGTTAAATGTTTCCTCATAGAAAAATGATTATACTCTTATCTCTGTTACGCAATCCGCTCATAAACTTGTTAATACTTTCCCTACTACACTGTAGGAGTATAGTTGTCAAGCTGTGCTGAGCTATTTTGGAAAAATAGGTCATTGATATTTCCTGGAAATAAATCACTATTTAGACTTTGACAGAGATTTCTCAGGGCCGCCACCATTTGGGCTTCGGTAGGCTACTCTACAGTACATTCTAGTCTATAGAACACTCCCAACACAAGCAAAAATATGGATTACAGAATAGATCATGTTATTGCATGTTTTATGCCTATACTGGACAGGAAACAGCTCTTTCACTCCCCACCTTACCCTTTTTTGAAGATGTGCAGAGATTTATCCCTTGTTTCATATTTAGGATTGGGTTTCTGGTTCCTTCTAAAGTCTTCTCGTTCTCTTTCACGCCCTTTAGCCCCTTACGTCTTAGTGGATTTATTGCCTTGCTTGAGGTGAAACGATTACTGAGTTTATGGCACATATATATAAATTTCAGTAAGACGTATAAGTATGTCCATAGCACTACATAGTTGCATGTAGATTACTCGCTGATCTCCCACTTCCTTTCTTATGTTCTATGAGTGCTAAATGCTCACATGCCTCCTTCCTTATCATGTGTCCCCAAAATTTCATCATAGTATACATATCCTTGATTTATTCAAAATATGAAAATGTATTGAATAAAGACAAAAGGACAACTTTTCTTTACCGGCGCGTTTCGTCCTCTGGTAGATTTTATCAAGGTGAATGTAAGAATTTTATTTTGCAATTGTTGCAAAATAAATTTATAAATATAATTTATTAACATAAATAAAAATTTCGTTAAGTTTTCTAATTTTTTTTATCCAGGACTACTTATTATGAATGGATCAGTCCATTCATGAGTAGGAGGACTCTTACCAAAAAAATTAATGTCATTTTTTATTCGTTTATTTTAATTTGATAAAATATTTATTTACATAATGGAAGGTTAAGAATTTAACCGTTTTTTTGTTTTGTTTTTCAATAATGTTATGGTGGCTTGGGAATGGATTATATATTTTAGGAAATAAGTTATTTTTAAAATCCGAGGCGTACATTTATATTTTCGTAAGATTCGATAGCGGCACTCAAGAATTTTGTGCCCAACTTTCTGTTTTAATGTGTGGTATTCTTTAGGTTTATTTGGCTTAGTTTATTTTAAGGTATAACAACCGCAATAGATTATTTAGTGTCGACAAGATTTTTTTAGGAAAGGTTCGTATGAAATAAATATATATTCATTGTAAGAAATCATTGGCGTATTTTTGTAAAGAGGGTTTTTGTATTGGTGGTATTTTTTTTTTTTTTTTTTTTTTTTTTTGAAAAATGTATTACTGGTATTTTTACTATAAAAATCCATTTCTATGCTTTCATAGTGCTCTGACCCCAGTTTGAGAGTTAATTATTTGCTCATAACTTGGACCCAGACAAGTGTTATCACCCCGGCTCTGGGTGGACCTGTGAACAACAACAATTAAGAAGTGGTTACACGTTACTCAAAACCTCCCGATCAGAGTCCTTGCTACCAGAAATAGTTTATCGTCATATCCAGTACGAGGCATTCTTTAGATCAAATTGTAGTTGAATTTATTTCTATGTATGACTAATGTATTTGATAAATTATGTTTAAGGTTCTTTTTTACGTTCATAGTGACGCTTTTTTTTTTTTTTTTTTTTTTTTTAATTTCTGCAAGTTTTCCCAAATATATTTTAAGGAACAGCGTCGTTTCTTGGAACAACTGAGTTGAAAATCGAATGCTATCGCTGATCAGGTATTATGAAATCATCCGAAAATGTCTGCAAATGCAACTGTCTCATAAGCTACTACGCACAGATTTCGAAATGCTTTATGCGATCGTATGGTGGTTGACTCATTTTCAACTCAAATTAAGAAAGGAAGTTACTTCATGTTTTTACGAAGACAATCCAATCAATGAAGTTCTTTCTTAAGTAGATGATACCCTGAATAATTGCAGTTCGAAGTTAGGAATATTTTCATATCAAATTATATATTGATGATTCGTTTCCCAAACGAGTCTGACATAAGAAAATTGTAACGCGATCTCTGGTAAAGGCGTCCATGTGACACCATATCCTAACCCCACTGGGCCGACGTCATCCACAAGACCGGCCGTTGGTCCTGTATGTTTCAGTATTACAGGTTAGACACGAAGACTCATTCTACACCTTTCTGATCATAGCTCAATTAGATCTCATTTAAATATTCACGGAGACCTACCGGACACCATTCGTAACATACTTGTTGACAACATAAATATTATTATCTACATGCAAAAAAGGCTAAAAATGATGGAAGCCTTATTAATAAAAGCAAAAAAAAAAATTAATAATATCAACTATAAACATGGACACATGTTGACTGTGTTTTGAAAAATGAAAACATTATATAAATACATACATGCAACAAACTATTTCTTATTTAACAGTTAAAATATTTCATCCTTGAAAATGGCTAAATGTAAGACCGAAAGCGCTTGGATTAAAAGAACATTCGGGCGGTTTTTATATAATTTATCATCAGAAAAAAAAATTATTAGATTGCATGAGAAATTGTATAAAAAAAAAATAAAAGCACCTTGTCTATCGTATTCAATGAAATGTACATGAAAGAAGGATTGCTGCCTAAATACACATATTTATATAAAGTAGACATTGAAATCAACACCTAAAGGCAACAGTGTATTTCATGCTAAACTCAGTTCTCAGACCATGTGCATTGTGTTTTTGCTCGACTTTTAATATATATACAGATAGGTGATGCATTGTGGGTAGTCTATTGCATTGTGGGTCATCTATTATTCTAACGGTTATTTTAGTGGGCGTGGTTTGTTAATTTGTTTATTTAATTAGTCTCTTTATTTGCTTGGATTAATTTCTATTGTTTTTTTATTTTATTTTCATTTATTCTTTTTTTTTCAGTTTTCGATTTTTAAGTGACGTAGTAAAAATTTGTTTTCGTGCCTGAAGTGGAGATGAGTTCTAATCGTTTATTTAGTAGTGTATTTTGGTCAGAAAAGGTAATTATAGCTATTTTTTTCTCCAGAAATAGTTCAGTTTTTGGATTGATTGTTGTAGGTTGATTGTAGGTTTTTTCTTTATTTTCCATGATATTTTTGGCGTGATTTGTTGTTTTTTTGGTTTGTTTGTTTTTTCCCAGATTTAGAAAGCATTGTACTATTTGCGTATTTACTGTTTGCGCAGATTCTTTGTTTCCAAGGTCTTCAGTTATTCCTGTGTATATTCTTTCTTCATTATCTGTTGATTTTACAGTGCCTTTGTATATTACATTGTTCTGCAAGCAATTGCCGTTTAAGGGACATTCGTTCTTTATTCTGCAGTCATACGTGAGTTTAATTTGTTAGGACGGTTTGTTGATTGTTTTCCTGTTGCGTTTTTTTAGTATTTGTGTCATGTTCTCGGTGCAACTGTAGCTGATTTTTACTGTTTTTGTTGAATATTTTGTGGGAAGTGTGATTCTATTTGTCGTTTCCGCGGTAAAACGGAAGAAAGTTTCGTTAAAACATAGTGTTATGTGTTGTGAGACATTGAAACGAGAAAAGTTAATATCAAAAACCCGCGGGAAGAACTGAGGATTTAATTAATTTAAACGACTTGAATTATATGTTGAGCAGTTTGTACAATGGAAAAGTGACCCAGACGTAAGAGGCAATGTTGATTGACACAGCATCAAATGCAATCTGTAAAGCGAAAACTTAATTTTCGTAAACAACGAATTTGGAGTTGATTCTCCTGGTTGAATGTTGATTCGAGACAGAAGGAGGTGAATAAGGTACCCACGCTCACTGAGGAGTTTTAGTGAGAGATTGAGAGAAAGGAATTCACCAAAATTGTCAATAAATATGAATTCGCCAGAAGAGAGGTAGATGACAGACAAGGCGGCAGAGAGTTCGTCCCAGTCATCCGGTCGTGATACACCCCCACGTAATTGCCTGTCGAAGAGAATCCTCTGACTTCAGCCTTGTGCTAAACTTTACCAACAACAGCAAACCAGATTTATGCCGGGTCGATGATAGTATCACTTCCGATTTAGATGCGGGCTGGGCTGACAATTGTATGCGAACTCTGATAAACCAATTATTGTACGGAGGACAGATACAAAAAACAGTAATTACTTTTGTTCAATTTATTCGAGTGTTATTTTTTCTTGTACGTCATCATACTGCTTGGACCAGCCCAACACAAAGATACCTGCGACAATTTGGTCTTGGCTGCCTTATGATCAAACTTAAATCACAACGTGGGATAAGGTTAGCTCTGGATTAAAGCGATCACTTCAGCGACAAGACACGGTGTTGGACGACCGGCTAGAATATTGCACGATTACAGAGGGCTTGATGCGGAGAAGTGCTTATATATGAGTTTAATGAATATTTTTTCTATGTTTGTTTTTACGTTGTTGTTGTACGGTGGGTTGAACCATATAATGTTTCTCTTTTTTTATGCTGTGTATATGAGCATTGCCGGGAATATACTTTTAGGTCTGTTTCATAGCCTTTGTTCGCTTCGTTTAATATGATCTCCCTGGAAGAATTGTCAGAAAGCTCGCGGTTAAATGATTGTGGAATCTGCTTGATTATTGATAGCAGGTAGTTGGAAGATGTGTGTATATACAGTGGTTTATCATTGGGTTTTCTCTATGGTTTATATGTACCTTTTTATGTCTATGTCCAATACCATATTTTGGAAAATCTTTGTGATTATTTTTCTAATTTAGTCTGTTAAGATTAGGAGACTGTATTCCCTGTAGAGTCCTGCATCATTTCTATCGATTATTTTACTTAGACTATATATATATATATATATATATATATATATATATATATATATATATACACACCTATGAGTTCGCACGATGGAGTAATGGATAACGGCTCAAATCCATGACATTCACTTGGGAAAGGTATGAATCCACTTCTTCTTCTCCCCACCCCCTCAGCTACGGGTAAATAGCAGGACAGACCGGGTTCTATAGCTTTGGATGGCAACTGGTCTACCGCAGAAAGAAATGGCAACCTACTGCCTCGTCAGTCATATATCGAAAGATACATGATCGCCTAAGCGTGTATCACGCATGTGTCATGCGTGATACACGTGCATCACGCATGGGCAACTGACTGATGAGTTCGCAGGTCTCTTCAACGTCAGAGCTTCCTATTGTCGCATCAAAGATACCTTCTTTCTTTATCCATGCATTTCCATTGTAGAATAGTAGTGATTTTAGGGAGTGTTTAATGATCTTTTTTATTTCGTTTGTGTTTATTTGTGTTCTTTCTAGTATTGTTTTACTTATTTTACCTAGTTCACTTTTGGTTGGGGGTTTATGAGTTCAATACCTGGCTACAGATGAGGTGAACAAAAAACTTGGAGAGTTGAGTTAAAGGCTATGACTGATACTGAGACATCAAGAAGAGGTATGGCACGTGAACTTAGAACGTCCTGGTGGACAAAATAAAGGGTTTGGATCTAGATTTCAATCACCTGAAGAAGGCTTGAGGGTATAGCAGCCGAAACGTCGTGAATATGGCAACAAAAGATGAGGACAAAAATCTGAACAATGTAAATAGTATATATATATATATATATATATATATATATATATATATATATATATATATATAAATTGTGTGTGTGTTGGAACGCTGATCTCGGAGTTAACGGACGTGTTTTTTTTTTTCATTGTTCAAAGAGAGCGATGTCGTATTTTTAAAAGGAAAGTTTTGGTTTTTGTAATTATCCATTATTCTTTTATTTTTCTTTGTTTATATGTATAGTATTTAATATATTCTTAAAAACCTTTATTTGTTTATTTTTATAAGTCGTGGCATACAACGATTTTTATTTTCAGTGTTGTTTAGTTTAGCAAATGAACAAAATTTCAAGCATTAAAACCATTCTAGCAAAGTTATAACTTTGGTGGGCTGGTCATGTTGTGAGAATGGATGAGCATAGGCTTCCAAAGAAGGTTCTTTACGGACAAGTACCAAACTCCTTACGCTACAAAGACAAATTGAAAGACAACTTGAAACGTCTCAACTTTGATCTGAAATTCTGGGAAGCCCAAGCATCAAACCGAAAGGAGTGACGTAAGACATGTTTCATTAAGTTAAAGGGTTTCGAAGACAGAAGCACCATGACCAGCTTCGTCAAGCAGATACGCCATCAGAATTCTGCTTTAACAAATTTCATCTGTTAGTGTGGCTTTGTCGCCCACAGCAAGGCTGAGCTAGTATCACACTTAAAAAGCACAAATAAAATGTCTTTCCCTTACCTCATTTTCTCCACAATAGCCCCTATTAGCATTCATAAGTGTAAAACAAAAAGCACCGTCCAATGCTGACCCTCATTTATCGTTAACGACAGAAGAGTCCATTACTATATATATATATATATATATATAATGGGTAAATTGTCGGCATTTTGTATTTTTATATAATTTTTCATCTCTTACATCTGGGCACCTAACTCCTTAGACTGCAACCACCCCCTTGATTATTGTGTGGAGCGCAGTTGAGCGAGAGACCAACAAAAACTCCTTGTAACACCAAAGATAAACTGAAGGCAACGATTATGGCAGCATTAACCAACTTAAACAAGGAGATCGTCTGGAAGAAGAGCAAAAGATTCCGAAGTTGTCTGGAAGCTGTGGTTGAAGTCATTTTTGATTTGAATAAATTTACTCTTTAGTATTACAAGATATTTTAACGTAATTTTGGTAAATATATATTAAAATGAGATATCAGTGCTATTTTCAGTAGAGCATCACCACCCTCAAAGCTCAATGGAGAATTATCTGGTTGTTTACATTCAATAACTAAAAGAACCAGACTAGCATCCTTTCACAATCACCGTTCAAATCAAAACTTTTCTCCAATCATGTCTGTTAGCAATGTGGCATTAGGTTGCGAATTTCTTCCTTGAATGGGTTCTAACAGTTCAATGGGAAAAATAAATGGCTTCTTAGATTAAATATCTTAAAATACAATGAAGACTACTCACTTGCAACTGATTTCTCCTCTGAACGAATTGTAACACTTCAGCGGGGCAATAACTGTCTTATTGCTTTAAATACCTCAAAAACAAAGATGATCGCTAACTTGCAGCTGACCTCCCCTTGAATGAGCTCTAACAGTTCAACTGGGAAATAACTGGCTTATTACTTTAAATACACCCAAAACAAAGATGATCGATATCTTGCAGCTGATCTATCTCCTGAACGAGTTCTTACAGTTCAACTGGCTTGTTACTTTAAACGGCTCAAAAACAAAGATGATCGCTAAGTTTCAGCTGATCTCCTCCTTGAACGAGTTCTAACAGTTCAACTTGCTTGTTACATTCAAACCCTTAAATAGCATTCAAATATCTACCGCATAACGACGATGATGATTGTTATCATGCAGGCAACAGATATGCAGGTTTTATAGGAAGTTTGGTTAGTTGTTTTCATGCTAATACTTACATTATGAATAACCCTACACACATATGCACACACAAACACACGGGATACATACATACATACATATATATATATATATATATAAGAGAGAGAGATAATTATTCAAAAATTATGTTATGACATCACTACAAAAATAGCCATTTTGTTTCGACACTTCTGGTGTTTTATCAAGTGATGGTGTTGAATGTAGAATAAAGAGTTTTAAAAAGTTCAAATCAAACAAACACCCATCAATAGAGGAAACGCTGTTACATAAGCTACAATGATCAATCAAAATACAAGTATATGAGAATTCAAAAAACTTGACAATGAATATAATTATTAATGCCTTAAGTTAGACAAGAATAGAAATCATTTTAGCTGATTATTTTTAAATTTTACTATAAAATTGAAAATAAAAATTAACAATTTCAAATTTAACCTGTATTAAGTTTAAAATATTATAAAATTATTTAAAGAAGTAACTGAGGAAAAATACATATATTTTATTATTTATTTTGTTTTAATCGAAAAGCCAAAATCTCAGAGCAAAGGCTAATCTAAGGAGATACAAATATTGTAACAACTTAGATACATTTGAACAGGGGAAAACATTTTGCAAATGACAATACATACACAATCATATTACAATATACAAACACATAGACATATTTCGATATATAAACACGCAAAAACACGGACGAAATGGGAAATAAATGTCCACGACCAAAAAAAGCAAATATAATATCAGGTACATATACATACGATGAAAGGCATATATAACCAATCATACACACATACATTAATAAAGATATAAACATATACATAGACAAACCCACAAAGATCCAAGTCTGAAAGTATTAATAAACGAATGCAAACTATTAAAATATTACTTACATGGACAAAGATATATACATAAAAAGAGGATTTAATAGATAAAAGATAAAATGGTAGAATAGGAAACCAAATATTCGGCAATGAACAAAGCAAAGAAAAGAGACAATGAAACATATAGAAATGGACAGACAAATTGCGCATACACAAAAAAAAAACAACCGCCAAATTCAAATGTCCAGTCAAAATGCAACAGGAAAAATAAAACCAGCTTATATATAGAAAATAAATCATACTGACACACAAATATATACAAATACCTCATATATACTAATATACGTTTCAGTACACATGAAAACATACACTCGTGCAAAAATATAAATATATATATATATACACATGCATACACTTGCACCCATACTGATATATATTTAGATATTTGCACATATATGTCGGTGTGTTGGTTTATTTTGTATGTTTTTTTTATATGTAGCTGTGTAGATTGATATGTTTGTATTTACTTTTATGTGTGTGTGTATATATGTATGTGTGTATATATATGTATGTGCATGTGTATGTATATATATGTGTGTGTATGTATATATATGTATGTATCTGTATGGGTGCATGTGTATGCGCATATGTGTGCATTTATTTATATATTTTTTACAGAGCGTATGTAAATATAAAAGTGAACACTCAGAGGCGACAGGCTGTTGCATGCTAGACACAATCGTCAAGCCACGGGTGTTGAGTTTTTTCTCGAATATCTATATATACGGGTCAGTGGTGCATTGTGGGTAGTCCATTCTGACAGTTATGCTGGCGGGAGTCGTTTATTTATTTATTTGGGTTAATTTATTTTACTTGCTTTTTTTATTTTTTTTTATTTTATCTATTTATTTATCCTTTTCGGTTTTCAATGTTTTAGTAACGGAGTAAAAGATTTTTAAGATTAGTTCAGATCGTTTATTTAATGGTTTATTTTGGTCAGGGAAGGTAATTAAAGCTATTTTTTCGTACAATTTTTGGATTGATTGCTGTAGTCTATTCTAACTGTTATTTTGGTGGGGGGAAGTTCCCCCCCCCGAAATAAACTCCCCTAAAATCTGTCCTGCGTTGTATGTCCCGATAGTAGAGACAACCGTACCCACAGTAACATTTAAACCTTCTTTGACACACTCAATGCTTGATGAACATGAAATGAAACACTTTTTACACGGTATTTACCCGAGACCTTCTCAAAAAGTGGGATATGCCACAAGGCTTGTTTTTAACGTGGGACTTTCCAAGCGCGTACGCTCCGGCAAAAAATTCCCAGTAGACACCCGCATACACGTGTTTGGGTGGCTGTCTGTTTTTCCTCAGATGAGACTCTACCCATAGGCATATTGATTTCGTCTCCGCCCGATGGACTGTAACCATTTTTACCCATCCGAAAATCTTATGGACTTATTTCCATATTAATATGCTCTTACCCTACATTCAGGAAAATGCGAGAAGATATGTAGATTGATGAGAAAAAATGTGTACGGTCTGAATAATCAGATTTACAATCATTGCCATAATGGATTCGGCATTGCCACATTTGAATAAATGAGCTCTCTCCCACTCTCTGTGTTTCTCTCCCTCCCTGTATCTGTAGAGGTTGTGTTAATTGATTAAATTATATGGATCAATAATTGTTGAGTAAATAGGCTGCGTGATGAAATTAACAATTTCCTCTCTCATTAAAATTTCGGTATTCAACAAACATAGAATAAGAACAAACATGAGAAACAACAGTTTTTGCACAACAATGAATAAAATATTTATATAACCAAAAAGAGGTACAAACAATTGGAGTAAAAAAGAGGTAGTTTAAAAAGTTCCAATATCCTTTTGTTTGGATTGAAGTGTTATCAAAGCTCTGGTTTGATAGATTATAAGTTGTTGAACGGTTTGTACAATAATGAGAAATGTGCTTGAGTATTATTGTAATGTAAGGAAAAATAAACATGTTTGTACTAAAGTATACAAGTATTGTTCACGACTTACTTACGAAGTTGTCGCTCTTTGACTTGTTTTCACTTGTCGTTCTGTAGTTGGAGTAAGTGATTCTTAACAAGCTGTGTTTATGTTAATCGCAGTTTAACGTTGAGCTTAAAAGTGTATGGCAAAGATTCGTGTATCAAGTTGAATGTGGAAAACTTGAGTTGATTGTTCGTGATAAAATATTGCTGTGTGAGTGAGTGTTCTTTTCAGGCTGAAATCATGTTAAGTAACTTTAACGTAAAGCCTGGAACTGTGTGACGACTTCAAAGGATTCTGTTCGGCTCGATATTTATTGTATATAAATATAATTGTGGCACAAGGCCGAAAAGGGAGTATGTGTTGAGTCTTGTGTTCACTTTCACTGACTATACTATACCTAACTATAATCCGATTCACGACCCATTCACTCAGTACAATTTTCGCATTCACCATAAGGACACGTCCGTCACCAATCAATCCTACATACACCATAATACCGCATCCTCTCAGGGGGGACCTTCAAAACGCACCCCATGAAATACAAAATTTATATACAAAAATTTGTGGATTATTTACAATGAGGGTGGAGGGAAGAGATGAACCTCCGAAACAAACTAAATATCAAATTAAAGCAAAATAAACATACATAACTGATGTTAGTAGGACCCGGCCATCCCTCAGAAAAAGAGAAGCCGCTGTATCCTGCCCAGAGGACAAAATCAAGAGGTTATCTCGCTAAGGGAGAGGGGAAAAGAGAATATATATATATATATACGGACATGTGAAATAAATAAAGCTGACCCAGTCGAGATGAAAAAGGAGGCCAGAAAGAAACTTGGGAGGTTGGGAATCTCAACAAAAGATGTAGTCGGGAGCAGGCGGGGAAGAACACTTACTCACATTAACTAGGTATACAAAGCTTGTCTAACCTAGCCAGTGGAGGGCTCTACAGGAAACCACCCCGATGCGAGATAGGTTGACATAAAAGAGAAAATCAAGGCTAGCACCGTTCAAACGGACCAAGCTCGCCTCAGTCACCCACCTTTCGCTAGTCTGTCGAAATCAAGCGTTTTCTATCAGTTCTAATCTTCATCTTGAGCTGATGCTCAAAGAATCGGATTAGATCCTGATGAGAAAGACAGTTGCCTCGCAAGACCTCCTCCATTCGCATCGTCCAAATCACCATTCGAGCTGTGGCCAGCAACGTTAGAAACACATTCGCTTCAGGGGTGACATTGTCACACGCGTATGCGCTATCAATGAGCACGAGCTTTTCGGCACCGATACGAGCCGTCAGCTTGCCGACATGGTCCCATAGGGGCCGGACCCGAGGACAATGGTAGAAGGTGTGCGAATGCCAAGGTTATATTGTTCACAGTCTAGCAAATCCGCCAATCCTCATATGAAGGCCATGTCATTGAGAGGTAGCCTAATCCGAGCCAGTCGCCAGGTAAGCGAAAACTCAGGGTTACTGAGGTAATCCGCCGGTGGTACCCAAGACCAGAAGGAGCGAAACTCCTCTTCCGACAAGTCGAGCTGCTCACGCAAAGGACCCTTCGCACCCCCCTCCACTAGATAACGATAGAAGTCTCTCCTAGGCTGAGAAAGGTCACTGATCCGGGCAATGACTTTCAAGGCCTGTCGAAACTCGCGAAGAAAATCCGATTGATCTCGGGGTTTACAATGGCGCTCAAGCCGCGAGATGTGGGGACGGGTAGTAAGGAAAGGGAAGGCGTCCCTTACAATCCCCGCCATAATCGAATCTTCTGTCAATCCGCGGCGTAGGAAAGCCAACCTCGAGGCGAGCTTGTGACTCGCCATGTGTGGCATTCCCATCCCCCCTGACACGGATGTTGTGTATAGACTTCTCTGTCGACCTGATGCTTGCGTCCCCTCCACAAAATTGAGGATAGCAAGCGCTCGAGCGGCTTCTTATGATCTTTACAGAGAGGAAGTATAGACAAGCGATAAAGGACAATAGGAAAGACGTGAGTAGCACACGCCTCCACCCTTCCCTTCACGGACAACCTCCATTGGTGCCAAGTCTCACCAGCCGCGTCGACCTTTGCCTCTACTTCTGACCAATTTTTCTCCAGCTGAGGCCGGGTCCAAATCACACTCCAAGAATGCGGACAGGCACCTAACTGCAAGCCGGAAGACTTGGCGCGGTTAATCTTGGCCCCTGTCACCTTTTCGTACCGATCAAGCGCCTTCAGTACCACCTTAATGTCGCTGCAGGACGACACGAAAGTGGATACGTCATCGGCGTACGCGGAAAACCTGGCACAAGCCCCGCCAGGGTCAGCGATTCCATGTAGGTCCGGACTGTACGCCCTGTCGCTCAGCCGACGAAGGAGAGGCTCCAACACCAAAGCGTACGGGCGACAGTGGACAACCCTGACGAACCAACCGAGACAGCGCAAAAGCGCCCGACAGCTTCCCGTTCACCTGTACCACAGCACTGGGGGAGCGATACAGCAGGCTAATCCAGCGGCAGAAGTCGGGTGCGAATCCAGCGGCCTGCAGGACAGCAGCAAGGTAGCGATGGTCAACTCTATCAAATGCCCTGGACTGATCTAAATTGATCAGCGCGGCCTCACAGTTGTCTTTTACACCCTCTATGATCGTGCGGATCAGATGTAGGTTGCATGTCAAGGAATAGTTTTTGTCACTCGCGGTAGCTGCGTACCGGGCTGAGGGTCAATTGTGATCAGCTGATCCTTTTTCTATATTAACTCGAGATTTTGTAAATAAATCAGAGTCGGGGAAAGAGACTGTCGTCGCAGTGAGTCGCGAGATTTACGGGAGAATTTTGGAGGAGAGAAAGAAGACTGCCCCCTGTTCTACTATTAGTAGTCATAAACCTACCCCAGGCGATTCAATACGCGTTTATCACACACAAACCCTCTCTCTGTTGGGAATTCGCTGGATGCATTGTGTTTTTTTTCTTTTTCTTTTCTCATTTATGTTAAATGTTTTTATTCTCCCTGTAACCTCTGTTCTCATGTCTTATATAAAAGACGTCAATATTTCCCCCATTGTTGTCTGGCTTCTGCAGATATTATTTCTAAACTTCCTAGCGCCAACTCTCACAGCCGTGTCCACATTCCCAGTCGACTGTGAACGTATGGACAACACCCTGCTTACTGGTTCTAAAAACGAACACAGCGTGGGCAGCGAGCAGGACTTGACCAGTTGATCGGTCGAAATCATCTACGGGTACTCAGGGAGCGTACGGCCAGTTACCCCTAAGTTCCGTTCGGACCGAGTAGACACCTCAACCCAAAGAGGAAGACGCCGGAGGTTGAGGGACTGGGGACGAAGTGGTTGACCAGGGCCTCTCCAGCTAAGGAGATCCCCCCGCCACCAGCCACCGCCCGGGAAAAACTATCCTTAGGAGCCTTCACCTTGTTAGGTCTATCTAGTGCCAGCCATTTGCTAAACTCGGTGGTGAAGGACCTAATTCTATTTTTAAGCCTTTCCCACCGCCTATTCCTGATAACCGCCCCCGCTAGTTCCCGCTGCACTAAGCTAGTTAGCTATTCCTGGAAGTCCCGCCTGTCCACTAAAGACAAATTGAACTTCCAGTAGCCAGCCAGTCTCGGTCTACAATCTAACGCCATCCGGGCACAAACGAGTTTGTGGTCCGAATAGCCTAACCAGTGAAACGTGGGACAAAACTAATAGATCTACATCGGCTCCTCTGACTAACATTCTATCCAGGTAGCTAACCACCCGGGCCAGAAGGCCAACTCCAGATCTTCCCATGTCGATCAGATCAACCAAAATACGATCGATCCCTACCTCCCTCCCACTAGCTCCCCGCCCCTATCTAACTTGGGGTCCAGGATGGCATTCCAATCCCCCATTAAGACTAGGCACGTTGAATCAACCAGGAACAGCCCCCAACCGCCGAAAAAATGAGGCCCTCTCCTCGCGATCGTTGGGCGCCTAAACCGCAACGACTCGGAACGGACTACTTTTCACGGCAATATCGGCCACGATCAACCGGCCCTCGGCATCGACATGAACAAGGTCCACCCTCGCATCCAGGGTACGGCTAACCAGCAAAGAAACTTCTCTGGCCTGTCGGTCCCAAAATGCTGAATAGACGTCAAAGTTGTTAGACAGCACACACGCATCGACGTTGCAAAATGGGTCTCTTGGATCGCAGTGACATCCACTCCGAACGACAAGTGGTCACGGACCTGGCGAGCAGCCTTAGCCCGATTCCTCAAGCCCTTCGCATTCAGACTGGCTATCTTAATAGACATCTTTTAAGTCTGAAACGAGAAAGAGAAAATTATGGCAGCTCACCTACTCGCATACCGGACGGAAATCTGCGGGGGTCAGGACCCCGACGGCCTGTTGCAGGCTCCCTGTACCCAACTGTGTCATCATCGAACCATCTGGGACAATCCTACCGACGCCCATAGGGTATGTTAGTTTAACAGCCCTATATACCGAGGAATAGAGTAACACGGGGACTCTCCCTGCACAGAATTTAGACAGTTTTTTTTAGAGTTGGGCGTTCCTAACTCCATTATTCTTATGTCCGGAAATAAGTCCTTGCATTCATGAAGTTGGTACTAAACTTTCAGGTACCCACCCGTGTTCCTGACAAGTGTTATGACCCCCGGGGCCTGAGGGAAATTACGGGGATCCTCCACTGATTTGCCATCAACTGAGGGAGCTAGACGAGCCTTTTTATGAGTAGACAGGCCCTTTTCTATTTCCCACCTATCCACCCTGCAAATCAAACTGGGACCGGGGAAATATTTTTTCCTTTTCTTTTTCTCTTTTTCTTGGGGCGGGGAAGAGGTGGACGTGTGATGGGGATAGATGTTGAAATAAGGGAGGAGATGGAAGGGGAGGGTGATGGAGCACAGAAATGGGAGGAAGGGACGCTCCTTGCTTTTGAGACTGCAACTGTTTCTGTAGGGGATGCTGGGACAGATTGGGACCTGGTTCTGTTCATGTACTTGTCCGCCCTACTTTGCCTGGCGTGTTCCTGACTCAGCACGACTTCCTCTTCCTCGTCCCTACTCATCTCGAGATGGAGGCATTTGCTCCACCTCCATCTCTGCTTCGGGTTGCTACTGCTTCTTGCCTTCTTGTTGCTGCTTTGGAGGCTGTTTTGTCGGCTTATTTCCTCCTTCACCTGCTTTTGTGGCTGCTTTTCTTACTTTCTAGAGTTTGGCTGCTCCTGTGCTTCCTTTCGCTGCTCTCGAGGTTGTCGTTGCTTTTTGGGCGAAGGAACATTCTGTTTTTGAGGCGAGGGCGCGTTCAACTTCTTTCGTCTCTTTACCCTTCCAGTCACCGTCGGAGGCCTTCTCCGTTGCTGCTACTGATGGTACTGTTGTTGTTGTTGTGGCGGATGCTGCTACTGGTACTATTGCTGTTGTAGTATTCACTGCCATCATCGCTGGGCGGGGTGGAGGCTGAGAATTCTTGGAGGGGCATGTCTTGGCCATGTGCCCCAGGGCTCTGCACGACCAACAATATGGCCTGCGACCCTCCACCACCACCAACTTGACGATAGTTGGAAACTACCTTTCTTTCACTATTTCGCCTCTTTACTTGGGCCCCTTGCCCATGTTCGACTCTCGGTATTCCGTCCCTACTGGCTGCCCGCACGTCGTCCATAACCTTTCCCGTACACTACGTTTGTAATTATTACGGAAGGTTTCGATATCGGACTCGACCAGCAGACACGCAACGCCAGCACCGGATATTCGATATGCCTAACAACATCGCAACGCCAGCTCCTCTTTCCTTCCCGACACGTCCAATTGGAAACCAGACCAGCCGACCAGCAGCGACCACCTGCGACGACCAGAAGCGATCATCTGCATGACCAAACAAACTTCCCCGTATACTATCTGTTGTAATAACTAAGGGAGGTTACGACACCGACCTCGACCAGCGTCCAACCGTCGACCCGACCGGAACGTCAGCATCCCGACAACACGACCAGTCCGACCACCATTATCCCTTCTTTATATAATAAACTTAGTATTAATCCTACATACCCTCGTTCTGTCGTCCATTTTCTTTCACCCTGTCAGATTTAACGTCTTCGATACGAAAAACGTTAGCGGGCCTCTTGTGACCTCATCACCTTCGCGATACGGGGGCGCTCGGGGCGCGCTTTCATATCGCCCCCCTCCAGGGGGTCCGCTACATACGTGTATGTGTGTGACGTTTTCATAGTATCCGAAAAAGGTCCGAACACGGTTTCTTAAACAGCTACATTTTAGTAAGCGCAAGAAATAAAAAAAGAGAGAGAGAACGAACTTGTGTCTGGTATTTATAATCAACGTAATCACGTGATAGGATCCGAAAAGCATAGAATTATTTTTCATCAAGTTATTCGGACGTAGTTGAGAACATGATTTAAATATTAACTAACTAGTGAGAAGTGAGAAAAATATCAAGGCTCTGTGACCCACTTTTTGCGCAGAAATGCACAAAAATTGACATTGATAGAAAAGTGGTAGCAGAATGGTAATATATCACTTTCAACCTCTCTAACAACACATTTAAGCCATTTCATAAAGAAAATCAAACTCCTATATATATTAATGTCAACTCAATCACAATCAATTGTTTAACAATTAAACAAATCCATAACTAGGCACCTCCATCCAGTTTCGATACTTTGGTTTAAAAATGAAATTTTAAAAATGAGAAATCATTCTTGAAGCTAACTTTTTAGCTTTAATTGAAAGCTAAATGATTAAATTTACTATTTCCAGTAAGCAAAATACTCTGGTGTGTTTCAAATAGAAATTATATTGCTTAGAATCTCAACTTTTTGCTCGGTTTCAGAAATCGTTTAAATTCTTGCCATTTTGACATATTTGTAAGCAAAAGTTAATTCTCGGTTTTAAAAATCTTCCAAAACTAAAATATACTTTTCTAAAACTTTATTTGGGGAATATTAGCTGATTTAAAGTATAATTAATCTGATTTGAACAAAATATTATTTACATTTACAGTAGCTATTAACTACTTGTCAACACCTCGTAAATCTAATAATATAATTTTATAATTTACGAAGTTTTTTTTTATAGTTTTATATAAATTTTTTTTTATAATTTACGAAGTGATGACACTTTTATTATTGTTCTAAGGATACCTTATCTGTTAAAACATAATTTAAGAAAATTGCTGGTGAACGCTATTTTATATAATTTGTAAGTACTCACTAATCTTAAAAATGTTTGAAAATGTTCTCCGTAATTTACTTTTAGGAATGTTGAATTTAAATTTACTATAGTCATCGCTCTTAATTTACTATTCTGTTGTGTATGGTTACCATACTTTCAAACAGGGACACGTTACGTATACATAAAAAATTAAAATGATTTTTGAAAATATTGGGTGTAAACGACTTTTAATGAGCTTTTCAATTTTTCATTCGTAAATGTGGTTTTCACTTAATAAAAATATCATCTGAACGGATTGAAGCAATACAGAGTTTTAAACGATTTATATTATAAATTATTCTAATTAAAATTTTAAAAAATGAAAACAATTCTTGTAAAAATTCATTATTCATCAATTTTTTTCTTAAGACAATAGTCTCCTTAATGAATCTTATTTATAAAAAAAAAGCAATTAAAAGCTTCTCTCATTAAATAATGTGTAGTGGGTTAGACAATCTATATCGGTGACAAGTACAAATTAAACTGACCCTCTACTATTCTTACTAAATCAAATGCAACAAAAACAACAAGAGAAATAATCAGATAGGCAGATATTTGTTTTAACAAAAATTATTGTTATATAACAAGTACACACGATATAATAAAGTTGTTTAAAACAGTTTGGAGTTCTTGTTGTGCGATCAAGGGTAATATGAAAGGTGTTATGCTATAGCTCAGATAAGAAATTAAACAGTTTATGTTGATGGTGAAATTGAATGAAATAGATTGCTTGACTTACTGTAGAGTTGTCTCGCTTCGACTGATATAGTTACGATTTCCTTTATGTTGTTAAGATATTGAATGAGTTGGTTTCTGAATCTCGTCTTAGTTGAATTCGTCACTAGATGAATTGATGTTGAAAAGAAATTGAATTCCACTGGCTGGGTTGATGTTAATAAAAATTAACTTTTAGTGAGCATGGATTCGAGTGATGAGTTAAGGAGTTATCGGTTGCGGTGGCCCCAGTGTAATGGGAGGGCGCGGCCTCAAGCATCTGTTCCCCAGGGCTGGCCACTTCTCAGTATTATTTTCCTCAGTTGCCCCTCTGTCCTTTGACAGAGAAGTCCCTGAGCACACTTTGCCCAAAGACAGAGACGCAACTGTAAGATGATAAGTAGACGTGAAATTACTCAAAAAGACTCACTAAGTCGTGTCGAAGTTTGATATTAATTTCCTTGAAACACGTGGGAAGCTCGAGAGAATTTTTGACGCCTTGAACTCGGAACAGGTCAACTCGAGGTCAACCGTGCGGGCGTAGGCAGAAACATGACATTATTATTTATGGACCAATAAGAAAGGATTGTTTCGTATTGAACTCTGGAGCCGATTTTAAAGGGTTCAGCACAAACTGAGAATATTTACCTGTGATAATGTAGAAATCTAATTCTACAAATGTCATAGTTTTATTGCATTTTTTATTTTACGAATTATCGGGAAATGATTAATAGTATTTAAAAAAAAAAAAATGATGACTTCAAGGAGTCCTGCTTTTAGTTTTAACTAATGAAACAAATTTTGAGATTGCAATTTAATTTCTCGAAATTTCATGAAATTGAGTAAGTGGTGGGGTAAAATATGTAAAAAAAAAAAAAATACCAAGATATTCTAAAAAATAAAATTCAACAATAATTTGTGAATAAATCCTGAAAATTTCATTAAAATTCGACAATTATTCGATTTTTTGAAATAACTTCCAAATGAAAAAAAGCGCAAAAACACTCATCATAATTATTACGTCAACCGTGGCATAAAGAAATAGATCAAAAGTTTTGAACATTTCTAAAAAGGAGTAAAAATTAAAAAATAATTTTAAAATACTTTGTTTTTTTCAAGTAATTTCATTAATAACAATATTAACATTTTGACGAAAAAATTCTGTTTAAGTTTGGGGCCTTTTTTCATCATGCTATGCTGTTTTTCCTAGAAAGAAATACAAATTATGAAATTGTAAATAAAGATAAATATCGAAAAGTTTGTTTAGTTTTTACACTGTTTTTTTTTTTCGGTTCTCGGAGATGAAGTCATTATCTAACATACAATAAAATCATTTATAGTATTGTCATTTTTACAGGACCAACATATAGGTCTTAAACTATCAATTGATAAAAAATGAACGAGAGTAGAAAATGCAAAGTTGATAAATATAACTTTAGGTAAGCAAAAACAGAATATAAAAATAACACACACTCTCTTCAGGTGGCACAAAAAAGACAAATACTAATATACTGTGGAAAAAGTTGAAAGAAAAAGCATATTGTTATTATTGTTAAAGCATATTGTTATTATTGTTAAAAAGCAGATTGTTATAAATCTTTCAATTTATAACTTGAAAGAATAATAACAATCATAATAAACGAATTAATAATTGCAAATAATATTAAATTAAGAAGCTCCAAAATAACGGATTTTATGTTTACAACTGAAAAATGTAAATATTGCTAAAAAAAAAAAAAGGGTTGCAGAATTTATGCTAAGTAAAATGTGTCAGAAGGTGAAATGGTGTGAAGCTTAAAATGTGCATGTACATTATGCATTTATCCTGTAGCGAACCCCACGAGCGCCCCCGTATCACACAAGGGTGAATGAGGTCACAAGAGGCCCGCTAACATTTTTGAAGACGTTAAATCTGACGGTGAAACAATATAGACGACTGAACGAGGATATATATGATATATGGTAATTTATTCTAGAAAAACAAAATAAGGAGGTCGGAACGTTGGAGGTGCAGAAGTTCTCGTGCAGGCATTGATGGTCGAGGTTGGTGTTGGTCGTTGCCAGGATCATCGCTGTTGGTTGGAGTTGAAGCTGATGTGGGTCGTTGCCAGGGTTATCGCTGTTGATTGTTGAAGCTGATGTTGGTGTTAGTTATTACAGGTGATCGCTGCAGAGATGATCGCTGTAGTTGAAGTTGATGTTGGTTGTTGGCAGGATGATCGCTGTTGGTTGTTGAAGTTGATGTTGATCTCGGCCGGGATGCTCGCTGTTGGTTGTTGGAGTTGAAGTTGATGTTGGCCGGGATGCTCGCTGTTGGTTGTTGGAGTTGAAGTTGATGTTGGCCGGGATGATCGTTGTTGGTTGTTGCAGTTGATTTTGGTTGTTGGTTGTTGTAGTTGGTCGTGGCCGGGATGCCAACTTGACGTGTTGGGAAGGAAAGAGGAGCTGGCGTTGTTCGGGCATGTCACAGGTCCAGTGCAGGCGTTGCGTGTTTGCCGGTCGAGTCCGTTATTAGTAACCTCCCGTAATAATTACTAACATAGTGTACGGGAAAGGTTAAGGACGACGTGCAGGCAGCCAGTAGGGACGGAATGCCGAGAGTCGAACGGGGCCAAGGAGCCAGGAGTAGTAGGCGAAGGAGAGAGAGAGAAAGGAAAGTTTCCAACTATCGTCAAGTTGGCAGACAAAAAAAAATGGGAGCGTAACTTAATACGCAGCCCGGTGATCGGCGTCCTTGGCCAACGAAGGCCAAGGAGGCCTGCGTATCCGACCGTTTCAGTCGCCCTCCTCAGATTTAGTAAGAAGCCACTGTCTTGTGGTAAGGGAGACCAAGCACGTGAATTGGATACGCTAACAGTAAAGTCTCTATAATAAAATACGACGAGGTTAGCTAAAGGGAACTAAGGCCTAAAATTGACTAGCAGTATATTACAACTAGGTTTGTAATATAACTTAACTAAAAAGGGAACTTGCTAGTCTCTCCCACAGGTTAACAGTGTATAGGCAGCATGAACGAGAGGTCAAGGTCGAAATGACCTGTTCTCTTAGTTTAAGGAGCGAAGGAGGAGGTAACTCCGACAATCCACAACAAATAAATTAAACGAACATATGAAGACAATACAAATTGAAGAAATCAAGGAAAAAACAACGTAGCTATAGATTTCAACGATAACATGGATTTATATATATATTTGACATACACAAAGTGATGATAGGTTGCTTGTTAAACGTGACAAGTGAGATAAGATTGCAAAGAGTGTCCATGCAGAAATTTGGCGAATGAATGTTGATGGTTTAAGTTTATTTGTGAAATTAAAAAAGTTTGATTTTTGCAAGTTAAAATGTCAATTGTGTGAGTTCAAATAATAGTGTGTATGTGTTTGACAATTGTAAGTGTTGATTCAAGTTATGAAGAGTTGTGTGCCTTTGCTAAAATTGATTAAATTTACAATTACTATTTCGTAGTGATAATGTCACTTTTTTAGTAAATTGTAAGTTAAGTTTCTTCACGCGGCAATATTAGAGCGAGTTGTGTTAATGAGAGGCTGGTAGTGTTATTGAGTCAGTGTGTTGGCACGCGTGGCGTCTGCTGGCATCTCTCGAAACTCAGTGTGTGACTGATTTGAATTAAGTCGAGCGATTCTTTTTTTTATTGATTTTTGGGTTTTCAAATAGGCTCCAGACAGCTGCGCGGGGAAAAAAAAAACTTGCTACATTTTTGTGTCCTTTTAACCAATGGGAAATTGAGTTTGGAAAAGTGGAGTGATGATTGGTTAAAGGTTAATTTGGGGAAGAGTGCGACAGGCAAGTAGGAGGATTCCATAAAAGTAATATAATAACTTTTATTACATTACTTTTTTTTTTTTTTTAGCTATATTTACATTTTGGAGCTTCGTCAAAACACGTCATCTTCCCTCGAATTCAGAACGCCTAAATTTGTATACAAGGAAGAGTAATGGATAGTGGCTTGGATAGTGGAATCGAAGAGTAGAGTTCGTATTTAAGTCGAGTTCATTCCATTCACTTACGTGCTAATACCACTTGGAAAGGTACGAATCCATCTTTTCTCCCTCTAGCTATGGGTAAAATAGATGAACAAGAATGCCTTTGGTGGCAACCGGACTAGGATAAGGAAAAACCAGCCTGGAGAGTGTTGGTCTCCGTCCGGGAAACACCGACGCTACTGCTGGTGCCCCCACTATACCCTAGTGGATTGCGGGTCACGTGATCGTGATACACGTTTACTCATACTGTAAAAATGACGGTGATTTTAATTAATTTTTCAGATGCGTAATGCCATCATTCAGTTAGCACATTTTGTGCCGCTGTAGTTACTACTCCCCCATTATTTCTGTTGTAATTGTGCTTCATGGTGACAATTCAAGGCAAAATGGCTTGCCGATTGAAGTTACCCCGTCCCTCCTCTCAAAAGTTCCCCCAGAGACTAGTCGATGGCCATTGTGCACTGGTGGGTTTGAAGAGAAGTGTTCCCTTTCACTGGTCTGGTCGGGAAACTCTTTGACTAACCTCACACAGTTTAGACTGCAAGTCGACGCGGTTGACCGGGTTGTGTCCGTCGAATTATTCCAGTCAAATGCAATGTATTAAATGTTGAATATAATAATTCTTAATGATAACAGACATTCTTAATAAAGTTATACATAATGACAAAAATATTATATAGATCGGAAATGTCTTGATTACGTTCAGTTTTCTTCTTTTATGTGCTGCCTAGCCTAGCTTAAGGTTAATGGATTGACTTCTTCTGGCTTATCAACATTTTGTATGTTTTTAAAGCCGCAATATATTTTTATATTCTAATAATAATTCTTTGTTTATTTTTTGTGAGTGAATATTGTATTGTAGGTAATAATGATTTCAGATAATACTATTACTATTTAATCCATACCTATTGGGAGGGGAACGATTTATATCTTTTACAACCTGACTGGAATTCGAACTCGGCTCTCTGATGTCTCATTCCGAGCCGTTATCCATTACACCACCTGCACATCCAAGATTACAGCCCCTGATATTACCAAGCAGTCACCCATCTGACCAAGTTCGGCGTTGCTTAACTTCAGTGATTGAACAAGAATGTGATATGGTCGTAAGAACGTGGGCTATCCTATCCATGGAGCACTAAGGACGTATGACTCTATTTGTGGCCCTGATCCTTTTATACATACTTATTAAGTAGATTTAATAATCTATGAATATTAAGCGAAACAAATGATGAACATCTCGACTTCACTCATTTTCTCACTATTTTAATTGTGGAATTCCATTCCGATTTCTTGCTGTCGCCTACAAACTTCAAAAGTTTAAATGCAACGTCAATCGCCATCTTCTGTCTTCCTGAACGTTGTTTCTTTATTGTTCTTTCCTTTACTCGCGAAATTATTTTTCATTCCCAGTAACCCCTTCATCCTAGTGGAATCATCGCCTTCCTTGAGATGAAATAATTAAATTTAAAAAAAAGAAAGAAAATTAACAAATTAAATTTCGAATCAGTGGTGGCCTTTTTAACCATGAGCGGTTCAAAGCTAAGACACTTATTTGAACTTGTGTCATTCATGATCTGCTGCTTGCAGATGATGCTGCACTTGTGTCAACATCCCTAGAAGAAACTCAAGAACTCGTCAACCGTTTCTCTGTTGCATGCAAAGCTTTTGATCTTAGCATTAGCATAAAGAAAACAGGTAATTCACCGGCCGCTTTCTTGTCAGAAGCAGATTCGGGTTGTCAGACAACCTCCACCAGTTCCAAAGACAGATTGATGCGAAGAACTTGAAGTATATGAAGTCTTGGAAACAAGATGAATGCAAATTCATCCATTAATGACGAAATAACAAATCGGATTGCCAAAACTGCAAGTACATTTGGGAAGCTTCGTCACCCCTTATGGAAGGAGAGAGATATCAAACTGGACGCCAAAATTCTGTTTCAGGAAACTTGTTTTGCTAATTAATCCCAATATTTTTCTAAGGTAGTTATCTAAATGTCTCAATTGCTTTACTGGGTATGACAATAAAGTTATGAAGAGTTGTGTGCCTTTGCTAAAATTGATTAAATGTACAATTACTATTTCGTAGTGATAATGTCACTTTTTTAGTAAATTGTAAGTTAAGTTTCTTCATGCGGCAATATTAGAGCGAGTTGTGTTAATGAGAGGCTGGTAGTGACAATAAATTACATCTGACAGCAAGGCCACTGATCTGGAGACTGGAGGTTTTGAGAAGTGTGGAACCACACATTAAAATAAAAAAAATTAAATGCATGTCAATCTTTATCTTCTATCTTCTTAATTCCCGCTCTTTCCCTGTTTATAGTGTTCTTCTATAGTCTCTCCTTAATAGGTTTTTATTTCTCATATTCTCTCACACTTAGTAATCCATTGCGTCTTAGTGGCTTGTAGGGAAATGATTAAAAATAACATATACATCTTATTTTAGTAGGTAAATATGCTTGAGTTGCTATCCCTAATATCTATTTTTTTAGTGAAATTAATAACAGCCGGCCTAGATTGAGAAGTCCTACCACAGAAAAGATTGTGGCCGCGTCAGAAATCCAACCTTGCATCCTTTTGCTTTCAAGGAAACCACTTCCATGGCCGAAATATGCCTTTATCAATTCGAACACGGAGACCACGTTGATAGAGAAAGGTTTGATTTTCCCTATTTTAAGAGTGCACATTTCTCGTTGGGACCTCTACGAATTTCTTATAGGCTAATTTCAGTTTCGTACCCCAAGCGTAAGAAACAGTAATCTTTTGCATTAATTTTTTATCCGACATTATTTTTTATTACTATAAATATTATTATTAAAAGTAACGGATAAAAGATCTATTCAATATATATATATATATATATATATATATATATATATATATTGAATGGATCTTTTAATGAAAAAGTAGAAAAAAGTTTTCTTGTGACGTGTTTCGTCCTTTAGGACTTCATCGGAGTAAATATGTTATGTAGGTGCGACTACACATGTGCATGAACGTGAGATGCTGAGAACTTTAGAATTTAACATTTTTTTTTAAATCTTGTGTCTTTAGAGTGTAGGCAATCATGGTCTTCCATATCTCCCTGTTCCTTGTATCTATTAATAAGATTTGTCTTTTTGTTATTTCTCCTAAACCATGTTCTATCATACATTTGCTCAAGACTATCGCGTATTTTTCAAAAATTAATAACCGATAATCGATAAATATAATATTTAAATGGGAATTTCCATTAGTTTGGTTGTTTTTAAACTTTCAGACTTGAAGTCTAAACCCTAAGGCCGATTTTAATGAAACTTGATAACTGTATGCAACTTGCTGTCACGCTTTTTATTACGCTATATTGATTTTCGCTTCTCTCGACGCTGGGACCCCCAGGGACCAAAAAAAATTCAAATTGCTTCGATTTTGATTAAATGCTGCATGTTTGTTACGCTCTTACAATGAGATAGAAATCGGTTGTCAGATTTTAAAAAATGCACGAGGTGGCCCTCAGGATGACCCTATAAACCTCTTGATGCCTCAATTGCTTTTCAAGTGTATTTTGTAGCAGTATTCCCCAATTTCAACGAAAATTTCACTACATATTGAGATTATATCGAGTAACTGAAGTAGTCACTTGGAATTCACTGAAAATCAACACTGTGACCCCCACGCGGAACCCCGAAATTTTCAATTAAGTCTACAGCCTTGGCCATAAATTCGATTAAATAGAAAACCTAAAAAAGATGCGCTTTATTATTTCAATTACTATTAGTCTTAAACCTGTCCTTTGGCTTGAAATTTGGAACCCCCAAAATTTTCAAATTGCTTCGATTTCGACGGAATTTTACATGTATGTTACAATGTTAAAATGAATCAAAAACGGTTATCAGATTTTTAAAACTACATAAGGGGCCCCCAAGATGATCCATGAACACCTTGCGGCCCCATTAGTCTTTCAATTAGCAGCATTCCGATGAAAATTTGCACATAATTTGTGTTTAGATCAATCAACTCAAAATCAAAACTGACCCCCCATGTGTCATAAATATATTATGAAAAATGTAAGTTTTTCCCATGGATTTCCTGCTTTGGTACTGAACTTGACGGCAAAAATTATATCCTTCCTTAAGAAAAAAAAGAATAAGTGCAAACGAAAGTGTGCACCGATGAGAGAAGTGCACGTAGGTATAAGACGCGTGTGCGAGATCGATCGAGATGTGTAGTGCGTAGAATTGATTTTGCTCCACGTGCAATGATCAATCGAGTTATGTAGTGCGTACTATCAATTTTGCTTCACGTGTAGTGTTTATTAGTGCTATGTGATGAAATAAATGCAAAAAATCTCATTTGCATCAAAGTTGTCATCCAGTAAAAAGGTAGGCCTTTATCCACTGACCATGGCCTTTATCCACTGTGCCATGTGTAGGACACATGGCACAGTGGATAAAGGCGTTGGTTAGATCCAGTGACAGGACCCAAAGAGTGTGAGTTCAATACCTGGTTAAGGCAGTGGAGAACTTTCAGAGGAAAATTAGCAGGACATAACTGATAACTGACATCCATCAAACATGGCACGTGGAACTAGAACAGTCTACCCCAATGAGCGAAATAAAGGGTTCAGTTCGAAATTCCAACCACTTGAAGAAGGCCGGAGCGTACAACGGCCGAAACGTTGTGATAAATATGGCGACAAAGATGAGGACAATAGTCCAAATAATGTAAATAATGTACATAAAACCTCATCTCAGAAATATAGACAGACTTTAAATTTAAATTTGTGAAAATCATATTATTAAAAAGTTTAAGCATGAATGCCAATTTTTAATTATGTATTTATCATCTTTTAATCAGCGTTTAAATAATGCTTACTAACTCATATATTTGGAAACTTGAGCCCTAAAATTTTGACAGTTTTATTCTGAAAAATGCACTTATAATAATGTAAAGACCCTCTTTCGATTCATTTATAGTTATGCTAAACTTAGCGTGTACGTTTAAACGTTCATAGTGAGTAGGTTTCTAGCTGCAGGTTAATTTTTATTTTTATCACTAAAACGTTTTTTTGGTAGTCTATTTTGAGATAAAACCTAACTTTACGAGCTTGCTTATAATTGTTTACCATGTTCCGTGATCTCCCTTATAAACTTGCATTTAATTTATTTCCATTTATTTATATGTGTATAACATTCTTGCTTTTTAATTGATTACTTCATTGTTATTCAAAAAGCTTAGCCAAACTCCTTCAACTACAGCCTGATAGTAATGCCATGAAAGCGAAATCCTTCACTTGGACCTGCTACGGAGAAGAAACGCTTCGCAACAAGAAACTCACATTAGACTGACACAAAATGCTATTCGTACAGCTAATGCAAGGTCAGCAGAAAGTAATGAGCAACGGTTAACTCGACGAGGAAGGAACGCTTGCCAGAACTGTGCTACTCAAGCTGTCGAAACTGAGGGGCAAAGAACAATTCTATAAGTCTTTGTGAACATTGGTTTTCAGCCTTGGCACGAATGCAATGTTGTTCATTCGATGTAGTTTGAGCAAAAGCTGTCAACAAAGCATTTCTCCTCAACAATTTTCGAAGATCCATTGCGATTAATGTATTCTTCATTTGCTGACACATTTTTTTGTATCTTCTGTGCTTCTATAAAAAACAACTTTCTCCTGTTATAAATGTTTTCACACTAAATGTCATTATAATTTTTCGCCATATAGATAAGAGGCACTAAAGGAAAATCTTCTTTATTTTAACTTTACAGATTGGATGAGGTGCGTGATCTTTTTTTGAATAAACCCAGGTAACGCCGGGTAATGCTGCTAGTTATCAATAAAAACACTTTGCCAATGAAAGTACTTAGACAATTTTACTTTGAATTTTCACGGAAGCCTGAATGAATAGACCGGCCGAAATCGAGAGAAAAATAGCTTTACAAAGAACTTTTTATTGGTATTTATCTATTTTTGTATTTTTTATAATAGATAATTAATTTAATAAATTACTTATTATAGAAAGTTAAAAACATCCAACCTTATCATTAGCAACAATACATTACCGACAAGATCAAAACTACATCAGACTAACATTATGAGGACTGTGCTCTAGACGAAAACAAATTCATAAATTATTCTGTCGAACACACCGCCATTCGTCGTTATCAGGAAAAGGATGAGACCAAAATGCAAATTACAAATCGGGATCGAACAAGTACGGAAATTTAAATATCTAAGAAGTGTTCTAACTTCAGAACGTGGGCGATTATGGTTTCAGCATAACTACTTTCTCTTTGATGCACTTTTACACCTATAAAAAGTTTTTAAAAATAATGGAATAATGTACATCGTATTCTTTGTAAGTGGATACAGTGTAATAGTGACTTATCTTTACTATCATATAACTATCAAATAACAAAGCATAATAAATATCTTAAAATATTAATTTGACTGAACCCAAACAAGAAAAATATTCTAATATAATAAAAATTTTATTGTACACACATACGCATACACTGTACACACACACACACACACACACACACACACACACACACACATATATATATATATATATATATATATATAATCTAGTGAGCTTTGACCTATCCATTATAGAGCCACGTCTAGTCACACTGAAGAGCTGTGATACAGCGAAACAGTCTATCTGTAGATGACTATATATATATATATATATATATATATATATATATATATTATTTTTTATACTGAACCCCGGCCCTGCAGTCCAACAGTTAGTAGTTTCTCTCACTCACGAGGTGGGGGGTTGCATATTTTCTTTGTTTCTCTGTGTAGGTGTGATTACCAACGGGTTTCTTTAACGAATTTAATGAAATTATTTGTTTCTGTGATGCTTTAGAACGATTCACGGGTTATATGTGTTGTAGAGTAGTTTTCACAGTGGAGGCTTGTATTTTACTGAGTCGATCCTAAAAGGGTCCGACGTACAAAACGTTAGGAACTTGAAATAATAGTTAATGACGCAGCAATCTAATTGTGGTGGTTGATACTTTAATGTCCGACATCGACTGACCCACCAACTCACTCCGCTTCACTGGCGACTGCTACTAAAAATAATTATCTGTGTGAGAGTCTATTTACAATAGAAATAGGTACGTTCCGGTATAACATCCCACCCTAAAACTTTACTCCGTAGGAGTAAAAAGTTTTCTTTCTTTATTTATTTTTCAAATTTTTACAGAAAATATGAAGAAAAAACAACAACAAAATTTTTTTTTTTTTTTTTAGCAACATCATAGCGTATTTCCTACGTTTTTTTTTTTTATCCACTTTTAAATGATCAGTTGCCTTTCTTTTTTTCTTCTGGATCGGCGTACCTTAGGTAAAATTATTTGCAGGGGTTGTTAGATCAAACTTATTGAAAATCACCTCCATCGGCGTTTTTTTTTTTTTTTTTCGTGGGACTTCTGTCAACCACGTCTGAAAAACGTCGTCTGATCTCGTTACTGCACGTGAGTTTTTCCCCTTTCACCAAGTACCTCATATAGCCAATCCGCTTTTCTAATTTTTTTTATATCTCCATAGCGTTACCAGAAACAACCTTCCGCTTTGAACTTCTTAAAGATGGACTCACAGTTTCTGTAGATTCTTCTTGTTGACTTCAATCATTTAATAATACAGCATGTCCTTGGCTGCGGGTAACTCGATCCTCAGTTTTTTTCGGTGTCGGCTTCATTTTTACTTTCTGGAGCTTGTTTTTTACGTATATTGTCGGTGTTACCCATTCAACTTTTTAAAATATACCGGTTTTCTCTAATCTGTCCAATTCTTTATGTATCTGTTCAATTGAAGCAAACAGCACATTCCGTTTCTTTTTGAATATCGCCTGAGCGTTTTGTTTTAGCTGTAATTTTGCCTCCATCTTGGTACACGTTCCCAAACCTGGAGAAAAAACAGTAGGAAAAGTTCCCTTAAGTTTTTTTTACTAATTTTTGGGCTTCGCAGTTTAAATTTTCAACCTTGTAATCCAGAAGCGGATATGCAATATGGTTGGCCCTGCCCTGGCGTCTCGTCTACAGTCACTTTCTCACAGACGCACCGTCGCCTCCCTCTGTCTGTTCTACAAATACTTTCATGGAAATTGCTCCGAGGAACTGCATTCTCTGGTTCCCAAACTTCATGAGTTCAAGCGCCCTACGAGGCTGGCATCCCGCTCTCACCCCTTCACTGTCGAAACTCATAAATGTAGCCTTCTCTTCTCTTCTTCTACTCTAATAGCTTCATGTCTCGCACCTCTTCCCTTCTCCTGTTTCCCTGAGAGTTATAATCTCCAGCTATTCAAGTGTAATGTCAATCGACATCTCCAGTTGCCTTAATCTATCTACTACCCTCATCCTTTCTTCTATCACTCCTATCTGATCTTCCTATTTTCTGTAACCCCTTGCGTCCTAGTGGCTCCCCGTCTTGCTTGGGGTGAAATGCTTAAAAAAAAAAAAAGAAAGAATTTATTGGTAAATCCCATAATTGAAATTATGTTATCCAATCCGTACCAAGTAAGTTCGTGGTATTTTTTATGACAAATAGTTTAGCTTTTCGCATTTTTTTTATTTAACGTGACGTTTGTAACAAATTCTCCAATAAATTTCACTGACCTCGCGATTTTATTTGTTTTCATTAAAGTTGGTTTCCCCAACTTCTTCCACGTATTCAAATTTATGACAGATTGGTCGGAACCAGTGTCGAGTTGCATTTTTATTTTTTTATTACTTATTTCGACGGTAACAAATTTTGGTTATTCCGTCGTTCACTTCGTCGGACTTTAATTTTCTTATTTCATTGTCTTTATTTTTTGACCTGCAGTGCGAGCTTTTATGACCCACTCTTTCACAGTTGAAACATTTTTTATTCCTAAAATTGCAATATCTGTACCAGTGAAGTTCACCGCAAGCAAAACATGACTTCTAGAGTTTTTGTTTATTTTTTTCTGGTATTTCACTTTTTGTTTGATAATCAGCAAATTTTAGAATTCTTTTTGTAGCGTATTTTTCTTACATGCGAAACGCCAGACTGTTCTATCTTTTTCGAGTCTTTCTTTACGCTAACATATCTTGTGCAGTCTTCTGCTAAACTCTGTAACGTAAGACTGTGTTGGTTTTACAATTTTGATAATACCAATTTCCTCAATTCTGCGTCACTTTCTGATACTAGTCCTTGAACAAATACTAAGCACTTAAAGTTGTCAGTGCTTAACTCTGCTAGCTTGAATTCTTCACAATGCTTGTTCACATTGGCTGAATGCGTCTTGTTCATCCTCTTTCATCAGATTCAAACATTTCCACCTCTTGTGAAACAAAGATGTCTTTTTACTAAATAATTCACTTAATATATTTACTGCCTCGGTAAAAGTTAACTCGCTAGTTTTTTTCGGTAAAATGTAGTTTACCGAAAAAAATGTTATTCTCAGCAGTTCCTAACTTGGTTAAAAGAAGTCTAACCTTCTTTCCTTCAGACCACATGTGGCAGTCCTCGTTATATACGTCCGTATATTTTTTATAATACTCTTCAAAAGTTATCTTCTCGTCTGGACTGTACGTGAATATTTCAATTTCTCTGGGAAAGAATCATTTTTTTTTAAAATTTTTTGTAGATTTTTCTCTTCCTCAGTTCATTTCCAGAATTTTTGTTTTGAAACTCCTTATGCATCAGTTCCATTTCTCGTTGAAATTGCATCTGTCGACTAAAAAAGTTCTTCCTGTAGTTGCATCTGGAATGTTCTCTGTTGCTCTAATATTGTCATTTGTTGTTCCGTCTGGAACTTAAAAATTCCTGGAATATATTTTTGCATTCCTCCATCTTCGCAAAAAAAAAAGACACAATGCTTAAATATTGTAGAGGGGGTCCAAAACGAATTTGCAATTCGTGACCTATTTGAGCAAAACTGTCTATCGAGAAAAAAAATTTTTCTCAGTTGAGAATACGACTGATTTTTTCGTCACTAAGTTGACGTCTTGTCTTTCGAAAAAACTTTTCCAAGTTTTTTTTTTTTTAAATGTGAATCCGAGATATTCTCGCCGAAAATTTGACGAGCAATTTTTTTTTCCTCCGTATAAAAAACGAATTTCGTCACTAAGTAATGTGGCGGGCGAACTTTTTTTTTCCTTTCACTGTATGAAACCGAACCCGTCGTACGCCACGTTTGTTATGGCGGGTGAATTTTTTTTTCTTCTGTATGAGTTACGAATCCACGTCGTCAAGTGTTGTAAAGTGAACGCAAAGTTTGTTTTTTTTTTTTTTTCCGTATGAATCCAAAATACGTTCGTCGCAAAGTGTTGTATATGGCGAAACGAATTTTTTTTTCTTTAAATTTTTTTTCGTATGAATTTCGAATTCTGGTCGCCAAAGTTGTTATATAGTGAACGAAAAAAATTTCTTCCGTATGAATTACGAATCCCTCATCGCCAATGTGTTGTAGAGTAGTTTTCACAGCGGAAGCTTGTATTTTACTGAGTCGCTCCTAAAAGGGTCCGACGTACGAAACGTTAGGAACTTGAAATAATAGTTGATAGTTAATAGGTTCGTTCCGGTATAACAATATGAAGCTCACTCCTTCCTCCTTTCTTTTCCGTTCAAGTCGTCTGAAAATCGCCTGTTCGTGAAAGTCGAGTTACGTTCATAAAATTTAATGTTGATAAGCGTTTTTGCTCGGTCTATTTAAATTTATGTTTTAGATATTAAATTGTTTGAAAACACTATAATCGTTGCCAATCAATCGTATTTAGTTTGGATGCCCAAATTCTTCGGAGTCCGTTCCATCCCGTACACATGTGCAGGCGATTTCTTACTGCTAACGAAATAAGATGAACACATGACGCATTTATATTTATTGATCCCACAAAAATGTGTATGCTTTCTGTTGTTTGTAGATGTTGAAGGTGAGTTCATTATCTAGTAAAATCAACATATCTTCACCCATTCAATGAATATAGAATCAAGTCATTTATAATAATATAATAATTCTCTCTTGTGTCCTACCGTCCTGGGTATGATGATAAACTACATCCGGCAGTAAGGTTTCTGATCGAGAGGTTTTGAGGAGCGTGGAATCACCTCTTAATTGCAATTGTTCCCAGCTCCACCTTGACCCAGGGTGGTAGTACCTGTTCCGATCCCAAATATGGACAAATAGTGAACACAAAAATTGGGGTCAAAACACTATGAAGGTATAAAAATGAATTTTTATAGTAAAAATACCAGAATACGTTACCAGCAATACATTTGATTCTCAACAAAAACCCACTTTACAGAAATATATCAATGAAACCTGATTTCTTACAAAGAATACATATTCTATTCATACGAACCTATCCTAAAAAATTTGTCGGCATTAAATAACCCATTGAGGTTAAAAAAAATAAACCAAACCAAACCAATCAATGATGTCCTACGCTGGCCTTGATCCATCAGATTTTTTTCTAAAGTTTAATCTGGAAAACAGTTTAATTAGACGAATATGGTAATCTTCGTACGTGTAGTTAATAATCATTGATAAAAACAACGCTGAAACCAATGTATCACTATAAAGTATCCCGTAAAACATTGGAGAAGTTGTACCACCGCATTTACAACAGCGGTTGAATATAGAAGAATATAGAATGAAAGGGCTCCCTTCACGCTATTTTGTTTTAATTCTGTCTTTTTTACCTAACAAATCTAAAAAGAGTCCGCTCTAGCTACCAAATCTAAAAGAGTTCGCTAATATTTTTTCTTCTTTTCTGTGCTGTGTCCCTTCAGGACGTAGGCGATCATGTCCCTCCACCTCCTCCTGTCTCTTGTAAATTTTTGTCTTTTTGTTATTTCTCCCAAACCGATTTGCTCAAGCCAATTAATATGTCACGTGTTGCTTTTCTTGTCCCTCTTTCTCTCTATGCGTACTGCGAGTATCAGATTTTCCAAACCTTTCTTCCTCATTACATGTCCCAGAAAACGAGGGCTTAAATTCAGAGTTTTCCTTTTCTTACAAAGTCAAAAGGGCACAAACTGTCCTATTATGTACCAGGGATTGAATTCAGTTTCAATCCCGTAGACTGGCTACTAAACAAGACAAGGGAACTCAGTTCTGCCTTGTTATTTAATCCATAACAAGAGGAAAGTATAAATGTCTTTTGCAAGGGTATTAGAGCAAAATAAACGAAACAGAGTCGTTCAGAATTTGAACTCGGCAATCCGATTCAACTTTCCTCGCCAATGGCCATTATGTTACCCACACATTTACTGATATACCAGATTATAATTCTGTTGGTGTTAAATTCTTTATTTCTCGCCTGGTATTTGCGGTGGTAGTAATTTTAAACATAAGCAGATGACAGTGTGATGATGGTGAACTTAGATAAGCAACTAAAAAAGACTCCGAGAGATGATATCAAAGGAAAGCAAGATGGAAGGACTAACCACAAAGTATTAAGAGGCAAAATGCATGGTAGTCAGCCAAAACCAAAGGTGTGATCTTCGAATTGGAGGCATAAGAATCAAACTGGTACAGAAATCTGTCTTCCTTGATAATTTAGTAACGGACAAAACAAAGTGCGTGTGACACAAGTCATAACGGAATAACGAAGGAGGACATGAAGAAATTAAGCAAAGTTTTCAAAATAGGAGAGAGAGAGAGAGAGAGAGAGAGAGAGAGAGAGATGTGGTTTTAAATACAGAGGGTGTGAATACCATGGACAAAATATGTGATCAAATAGGAAGTACAGCCATACAACAATAATGTCCTTATATCTTATAGCTTTTGTACAATGATATGATCCTACTGAAGGTACCTAACCAAAAATAGAAAAAGAGTTCAGCAGATATGCAAAAATAGAATGGGGTGTAAGATAAGGATGTGTCTTTTCACTGGATTTATTAAATCTATACAGTGAGGTAAATCTGAGACTATTAGAATTCATACAAGGAGTCGTTATTGGCGGTCATAATCTTAACGACATAAGATATGCAGATGGTATAGTGTTGATAGCAGACACAGAAAGGAAACTATAAAAGTTCCTACAGAAAGTAGGGAAAGAAATCAAGAAGAAAGAACTAAACATCAACTACAAGAAGACAAAATGCATGGCCATCAGCAATAGGATGAGCCCAAAGCGCAAATTACAAATCGGAGATACTAAAACCAAACAAGTACAAAAATGTAAATATCTGGGAAATGTTCTAACAGAGGAAGGAATATGTTACACTGAGATCCGAAGACATATTGGGATGGCCAAAAATGCATTCCAACGCTAAGCAAGGTATTAAGAGACATAAAAATTTCGTTAGAAGCAAGGAAAAGAGTAGTGAACTGTTAAGGGATATCTGTCCTCCTGTATGGCAGCGAATGCTGGACAATCTCCTCAAAGACTTGAAGCAACAGAAATGTCGTTCTACGGAAAGATGCTGAGGATACCATGGACCAAACGAGGTTTTGAAGAGAATAAAACAAAAAGGAAATTTATACTTAACATCAGGAACAGGCAGTTGCGGTTTCTCGGACACGTAATGAAGAAGGAGGGCTTGGAAAATCTGATACTCACTAGACATATAGAGGGAAAGAGGGAAAGCGCCTAACTTGATGAGCTTGAGTAAATGTATGGTAGAACAGGTTTTCGGAGAAATAACAAAAAAACAAAACTTATTAATAGCTACAAGGGACAGGAAGATTGCGAGGGCCATGGTCGCTTACGCCCTGAATGGACACAGCACAGTTAAATTTCTGTTTATTTACCCAAATACTTTGTTATTTAATATCGGCGAGTATGTAACTTTGCTCGTTTTCTCCGATCGTGGATCTCCTCGCGATGATACTGTTTCTTTTTATCCTTTTTGGTCAGTTGGAGTTGTTGGGGGTGCTTATAACCATTCATACGGTTGACCGATGTGTGCACATACTAAGCGCATTTATGTCGATCACCTATTCATATGTTGGAAGCAGTACTGACATCCTCTGGGGAGCGAATACATATCTGGTGGCTAGAAGGAGTTCTCGTTTACTCATATGAGTTATCTGATGCTCTGCTGTAGTACAAAGAGCAAAACCTCGTTTCGTAACAGAGTCATCACAGATAAACTCTTAGCACAAAGGTTCTTTATTGACATTGAACTCGATGCTGATCATCTGGTCTTTCCTGATAGGAATCGCGCACAATTTACAGCACACAATTAGTACTCTGTGTATTCAAAGCAAAAAAAAAAAAAATAAATAATTAAAAAAAAAAAAAATAATTGTAATCTGAAAATGATATAGGTGTTACTGGCTTTTATAAATTTGCATTCTGGATAATAGAATGACTAAATTGAAAATTAAATATGCAACACGTTTTTCCGTTAAAAGAACTTCAGACTCAAATTGGAAAGGGGAAAATGCGTTACGTATTTTTTCCATATTATCAATTCTTTTAGCCGACACTGTTTAGACGTTCCTCTCTTTGTTTATATCAACTCCTTATAGGTTATTTAAGGACGAAATTTAATTTTCTTAAGAGTTTGAATAAAGTTATTTCTTTTTAGAAAAATCTATCGCTGGTAATTTTCATGATAAAAAATTTCTTGCTGGTATTTTTTAAAAAACCTCTTGCTGTTATGTTTTATTTATTTATTCTCAGTTTTGGGGTTCACTATTTGCTCATAGCTGGGACCCTAACAGGTACTACCACCACGGGTTAGAGACAATAGTAATTAAGAAGTGGTTCCACACTTTTCAAATCCTACCGATCAGAGGACGTGATGCCGAATGTAGTTTATCATCATACCCAGGACATATTGTTTATATATATATATATATATATATATATATATATATATATATATATATATATATTTTGTGGGATCTTCCACAACAAACCAGCCTTTTTGATCTTTTTAGGAAATGCACTCTTCCTATCTGGTAAGTAACAGCCTACTTCCATACATTATAACAAGTATTCATTGGTCAATCACCTCCAATCTTGCTTGCTGATTGGTCAGTTCCAACCAATCAAACTGCCTGCACGCGACCAATCTGTTTTTCCCGCGTTCTCCGTTTGAGCCTCCCACGTGGTACACGACCATTATATAAACCGAACACGTGTGAACTCTCTGAGTAGCTTTCTTTTCATTCATCTCTCTTGCACTTCTTATTCCTTGCTACCAAGTGCCAAGATGTAACTTTCACCAACTTCCGTTTTAGTCATTGCTGACCAGACGTTAAAGACAATTAGCAATATTCACGAACTCTGAAATCACCCCTGAACTTTTATCAACTTTAGAACTCACAATTCCAAACTTTATTCTTCTAAATTACAAGTTCAATATTACTTCTTCTTAATATGAACTCCGGTACAAATATTACCAAGTCAAAGGGACACGACTCTGTCCTACCTTTTCAGTTCGCATTCATGTACATCAAGCATTAATAAATCTAATTGTTATGTTTTGGAATCATTCAGTTCAATTTTGTATTTTATTCTATGTGCTATTTACGTCAAGTATAAATTGCATTGCGTTCACGCATTGTCCTTAATCTCATCTTTCTTAGCCAAAGTTAAATATTGGTAACTCTATATCAACATATATTGATGACCGCGACGTTCGTCATTCAACATTCACAACAACAGTGGTAATACAGCCATCACATATATTGGTGATTCCGTCGGAATTAAACAACAATGGTAAGATAAACCACTACATATATATAATATTCACTATTCTATAATAAATAACAAGTTATTCCGCATGACTACCTGTTGATTATATCTCAAAGTGTTCATTCGTTTTCTTACTGATTACTCTTAGTTTTTAAGGTGGCACGAAGCTCATTGCTAGCATTGTGTATATGTTAGTAATGAACTTCGTGCAATCTTGTGATCGAGTAGGCGTTACAAAGGCCGTTTTCACGTCAAAGGCCTGCTTCCTGTGGTTGTACAACTCTTTTTAGTATTCTTACTCGCTGCAGCAACTTGCATTTCTGTGGCTTTCAGACCTCCAGGTGTATTTTTTTCTTTGCTCTCGTTTCTTTATTGACATTAAATTTGTTTCTGATCACATACTACAAAAGATTATTACTGCATGAGATTGTCGGAGTTAACTCCTCCTTCACTCCGTTAACCCTTTCACCAGGGATCTCTCTTCCCTGGCTATAAATAGCCGCTGACTCTTGGCCTCTATCTCTTTTTCCTTCAAGCCTGTGCACTCAAGCCTGTGCACTGACACCTTGAGGTAAACTCTTTTTTTCTTTCGGGATTTCAGCTATCAACCTCGAAATGTAGGCGCTAACAAGGGATAGCGTGGAAACACGCTAAGCACAATACACACACACGCACGCACGCACATACAGAATATTCGCATTCAGTTTGAATATTGTTCTTGTGAGCTGAAAAGAAAATGTGTCAGAAGTGTGGTTGAGATGCGTGATTCACGAAATGTGCTTGTGTTGTCGTCAGAGTGTAATCGTTGAAAATGTTTTTCGAAGCAGTGAGTCGTCCGAAAAAATAGTTTGAAGCATGGGAAGCAAGCGGTGGCGTGAAGTTGTCGCCACGTGGTGTAGAACAAATGTATGGGCGCGCTTTTTGAGTTTCAGAATGGAAGAAGATGCGAAATGCTATGACCAGTAGCATGTGTTGGAAGAAAGCGGAATTTGCAAGATTAATAGCGACGAATTACGTGCATGCAAATCCTCAGTGATGTCACATCGTAATGGAATAGTGAGTCGTCCAGAGAAGGGCGCAAATGATCACAGAAGATTGACAGTAAATTTCATCACTGACTCAACCCGAAAAGTGGAGTAGGAAGTAACAACAACAACAACAACAAATTTACAACTGACTCCAAAACAATTCATAAGTACATTTTCCTTTTATCTTTATTCCTCATTTATACTCTTTTTTTTCAACTTAAATTGCTCGCCCCTTTTTCATTTTACAACTATACAAAACAAAAGAAACAGACATTATCCTGCTACTCTGTTAAAAGACAGCGAACACAGACATTTTTATCAAAATCACATTTTTGCTTAAACGAACTAAAACATTACAAGATAATAAATATACGATGTTCTATTTTTTATAAACGTTCCTTATCGTGTTGTTTCTTCTTGAAATTTGCGTTGTATTTTGTGGGCAGGGTATCCCGTATTAAATTCTCCTTTAATCCGGGTACGCTGAACCCCACAAACATAACATACAATTACTACTACTCCTCTAAGATATAACTTTGTAATATAGACACAGAAACATATGCTCACATTAACAACAAACTATTTGAAAATGTCAAATGAATTAGCCGAAACTGCTTGCGAAAATACGCACTATGAACAGTTCCGACACTCTCGTAGCCCTCATAAGATCACTAGAAAAACTGAATGTCACTTATCAGATCAAAATGCCATAAAAAATAAATCTAGCCACCCACGATTTAAGAAAACACTTGTACGAACAAAATAAAAAATAAAAAGCTTAATCACAGTACCTTGTCAGTAGTCATTAAAGAAAATTTATAAAAGACTAAGAGACGGATATGCAATATAATTGGCCCTGATCTGTCATCTCGTCTACAGTCACTCTCTCACAGACGCGCCGTCGCCTCTCTCTGTCTTTTCTACAAATACTTTCATGGTAATTGCTCCGATGAGCTGCTTTCACTGGTTCCCAGACTCCATGAATTCAAGCGCCCAACGAGGCTGGCTCCCACCCTTACACTGTAGAAACTTTTAATTGTAGCCGTCTCTTCTACTCCAATAGCTTCATATCTTGCACCCTCACCCTTCCCAATTACTGTTTCCCTGAGAGCTATAATCTCCAACTATTCAAATGTAATGTCAATCGACATCTCCAGTTACCTTGATCTATCCACTATCCCTCTCCTCATCCTTTCTTCCATCACTCCTATCTGCTCTTGCTCCAAATCTTCTGCAACCCCCTGCATCCTAGTTGCTTCACGCCTTGCTCGGCACGTAATGCTTAAAAAAAAAAAAAAGATAGAGAGAGAGAGACTACAGTTCAAAGAATTAGCATGGCATGAATTTGACAGAAGAGTGAAAAAAATGAAAATCTCTTAGAGTTATTGAAAGAAGAAAAAAATATATATATATATATATATATATATATATATATATATATATATATATATATATATATATATATATATGGAGAGAAAAAAAAAAACTGTTCAGTCTTCAACAAAGTTTGAGGAAATGATAAAAATCAGATTTTGTCTTGAAATGCCTTTTTCGATGGGAACAAATTTTTTTGCCGCTTTTATGTATGTATTTTATGTCTTTGGCTTTAATGAGTTTGTGCAGGTTGTGTTAATTGATTAAATTATATGGATCAATAATTGTTGAGTAAATAGGCTGCGTGATGAAATTAACAATTTCCTCTCACATTTAAAATTTCGGTATTCAACAAACATAGAATAAGAACAAACATGAGAAACAACAGTTTTTGCACAACAATGAATAAAATATTTATATAATCAAGAGGTACAAACAACTGGAGTAAAGAGGTAGTTTAAAAAAGTTCAAACGTCCTTTTATATTTAGATTGAAATGTTATCAAAGTTCTGGTTTGATAGATATTGAACAGTCTGTACAATAGTGAGAAAATGTGTTTGGGTATTATTGTAATTTAAGGAAAAATAAACAAAGTTTGTACTTAAAGTAGAGAAGTATTGTTCACGACTTTAATGTTTACGAAGTTGTCGCTCTTTGATTTGTTTTCACTTGTCGTTTGAAGAGAATATTCTGTAGCTGGAGTAAGGGATTCTTAACAAGCTGTGTTTATGTTAATTGCAATAATTAACGTTGACCTTGAAGGCGTATGACAAAGATTCGTGTATCAAGTTGAATGTGGAAAACTTGAGTTGATTGTTCGTGATAAAATATTGTTGTGTGAGTGAGTGTTCTTTTCAGACTGAAATCATGCTAAATAAAGCCTGGAACTGGACTTCAAAGGATTCCCATCGGCTCACTGTCGAGGATGAATGACATTTCATATCTATTGCGAATTTTGGTCATGTGGTAGGCTCACAGATTTTGGCGGAATTATTTTTTGGTCAGGTCAAGAACTTTGAGATTTTCTGAAAATATGTATTAAGCTGAATAAGCTCTGTGATCCACTTTTTGCACAGAAATCGACATTGATATTCGGGCATGATTTAAATATTAAGTGACCAATCAGAAGTTGAGGTTTTCTGAAAATATATATTAAACTGAATAAGCTCTGTGATCCACTTTTTGCACAGATTTGTACAAAAATTGATATTGATACAAAAGGTGGTAGCGGGGTGCTAAAAGTTTCTTGATCCATCCCAGAACTTTTCAGTAAGCTGTATATAATATGATACAAACCTTTTTTTTTTTTACTTCTAATACTACTCAATATAATACAGGATACAGGGTAGTGTTTTTGACTTTTTATTAGTCCTGGTGGGAAATAGTTGTGCCTTCAGTGAGAAATTAGCAGTCAACATGAAGGATTGTTTCTCATAACAGATCTTCATATCATGTGCGTAACACAACACATTAGCCATCCAAGACGCTATTGAACATGAAACACTACTGCAACTATAACAGACTCCAACCGCCTCGACCTACATGTACGTGACCTGAAGCAACTGAACCGAGTTAGGAGCTTTCTTCCATTAGCAATACTATTCCCCCCCCCCTAGAACCTCAATGACACTTTACATTTCAAAGTTGTGAAGTAACTATATTTGTACAATTCTTTCTTTATCTTCATTCATGTAAGAAATGTGCGGTCATGGCTCTTCTCGTCTTCAAATGTCTTGTAGCTCTAAGTAGTATTTGGCCCCTTATTATCTCTCCTTGATAGGCTATCAAATTATGCAAGCTTGTAAATTAGGCTATTTTCTATTTTCCCACTTTTAGCTTTCTATACGGATTTACACGCTCATTTCGCTCGGTAAAATCGATTCTTGGTGTGAAGTGGTATTTTTGTTCTGTCAAAAAATTCTTATTTTTAACATATATAAACATATATGAACATTTATGCTAAATTTTTACCTGTCATCGAAAAGAAATTTAGCGACATTTTGTTATTCTTAAGTTCTCGGCTAGTATACTTTAAACCTCTTCATTTTTGCTTTTAAATTCGTTAAATTCCGTTAAAACTTTTGTGTGTGTGTAGAATTAGATTTCTACATTCTCTGTGAAAAGAGGATCACGGCTAAGTATTCTCAGTTTGTGCTGAACCCATTAAAATTGGCTCCAGAGTTCAGTACGAAACAATGTTTTCTTATCGTCATGTTTCTGACTACGCCCGCACGGTTGACTTGTTCAGAGTTCAACACACCAAAAATTGGTAAACATTCTCTCGAGCCCCCACATGATCAAGAAAATTAATAAATATGAAACTTCGACACGACTTAGCGAGTCCTTAAAATAATCAACTCATCACACAAATCAATGAAACCCAATTTCCTCGCTAAAAGTTAATTTTTATTAAATGTGTCTGGTTGACTTTTCTTTTGTCTCACTGAAAGAATTCTGTAGACCTAAAAATATGTTGATACTTGTAATGTTTGTAATTGTTTCCGTTATTTGTAGTGTTATGTAATGTTCGTAATTAAGTTTCGTACATGTATATATATGTGTGTGTGTGTGTGTGTGTGTGTGTGTGTGTGTGTGTGTGTGAATATGTTTTCATAGTGTCCGCCTGCAAGGGGTCGAGACGCGGTTTCTTTAACAGCTACATTTTCGTAAGCGAGTGAAATGACAAAGAAGAGAGAGAACGAACGTGTCTGATATTTATAATCAACATTATCACGTGATAGGCTCCGGAGGAAGTAGAGCGAAGTGTTGACTTGGTCACGCACTGGAAAAAGACTTGTGCGTGGGTGGATTGCAACGCCCACTTGTGTGTTTATTGACCAATTAGAAGTTAAGGTTTTCTGAAAATATGTATGAAGCTGGATAAGCTCTGTGATCCGCTTTTTGCACAGATTTGCACAAAAAACGACACTGATAGAAAAGTAGTGGCAGAGTGCTATACATTTGTTACTACTAAAAACATGACCACCACTATCAATACAATAACAAAACCAAAATTTCAATGTGCAATTTTTACCTCCAAATTTGCTTGCTCACTTAAGGAAGTTCTAAAATAATAAAAATTTATATAGCAAATACATTGAATATGCATTTGCTACATTAACTCAGGGTTAACTTTACTACATTTATCTAATAATATCACCAACAAAACAAGAAATCTGGCAAAAATACTATACCGTATAAGCTGGGGGAAGGGAACTTAACCGTAAGAAACAAGCAACTTATCCTCAATAAAATTTATTTCAATTTAGGAACAAACATCTTAAATATATTTACTAAGAAAAGAAAAACTCATGCTGAAGAGTAAAGACAATATTTGGAAAAAATCTACACAACATCCACTGATGCGTGATACTTAAGGCAACTCCTATATTAACCCCACCCTCAAATAAAATTCTTTGACGGTTAAAAAGGTCGAAAGCACTCGGGAGCCATTGGATAATTTATGTAAAACCTCCTCACAGATTTAAGGAAAATGGTCTAAAGCAAATAAAACTGGAACTAAATATGTGGAAATGAGAACGTTTTGCCTAAACAAACCCTCCCTTTCACACGTATTCACAATTACAATTATATGACAACTTTCACGGTACAACCAAAAGTAACCTACTTGAATTACAGTCAGACTGTCTAGTTTTAACTAGCAACAAAAACAGAATGACCTATATATATATATATATATATATATATTGAACAATAAAAATTATTAAAAAATTAAAATCTTCAGACACACTGGGTTGTAGATTAATATTCACTCGTTTTTATTATTTCATTTAGATTCCTCGACTAGTTTCGGCCAAATTGGCCATCATCAGGAGAAGAAATATTTCTGCTTGCTGGTAGCAGTGAACTCCAGAAATGAATGTCTTGATGGAGAAAATTAAATTTTGTCTGTAGTTTTCATTTGTTTTTTTTTGTTTTTTAACATGAATCTTTTAACATTCCTTGTGTTGGTCAAACAGTCTCTTTTAAGTTGTTATTTGAGATAAGAGCTGGATGGATCCATGCTGCTCTGAATTCCCCTGGTCAGTTTGACAGTTTTATCGGAGATCCCACGTTAAACCGGCCTTGTGCCACTGATTAAGTCGTGTGTTATTTGGTTCTTAGTGACTAGATATCGTTCAGTCTGGAGTGAGGTCCATCAGGAGTCTGTCAGTCAGTCGAGTCAGAGGCAGTCTGAAACAGAGTCGCGTTCAGACAATTACTACAAGACATTAGAATAGTGATATTGGTCGAGACTACATTGTTCTCCCTACTAAACTTGATTGTTCGTAAATAACACTTTCTACTTCTCTGTATATATTCCTGTTTGTTATATATCTGTGTTATTCCATATTTTAAACGTTGTTCGACTTCTTTTCTTTATTGGTTCTAATGTTATCTCATCACCGTGGTACAAGGACTTGGACCATAACAGTTATCTGCTCTGAACTTTTCTATTCTCTCAATTATAGTGAATTTGGCATGGGTTTTGAAATCGTGTTTTTCTAGGCGGAAATGTTGTTTCTGGCATAGTGTGCATTCTAGGAGGTAAATTATGTTATGACTTCTACAGTTAGAATCGTGGTAGATTTTGAAAGTAGATTTAGTGACTGAGCTAGTGAATGAATTCGTGTGTTTAATGTGGTTGCAGCATAAACTTCTTTTGTTGTTACATGGTTGGGAAAATCCTGTTGTTTTTGTTGTTAGCTTATTACGGATTACCTTGTCCCCTGAAATGTGGTTACTACCTATGATTTCTTTTAGGTTCTTAGGTCTACGATATGCAAGAAGGCCGGGTTCCTTAAACAATTTTTTTAGGTCTGGTTTGAGATGTAGTATTTCCCAGCGACGTTTGATTATTTGGGATAGTGGAGGAATTTATTTTTAATCTTGTACATTAGGGTGTCTTCTCTAGGTGTGGAAATTGCTTTATTTATTTGTTCCCTGATTAGGTGTTGTTTATAGCCACGTGATGTGAATTGATGCTCCAGATTTTCAATGTGTTTATTTAATTCTTCATTGTTGGAACATATCCTTCTGAGTCTAAGTGCTTGTGAATAGGGAAGGTTCTCTTTGAGGTGTTTAGGTTAGACTACTCTTGAAGTACCCTCCATATGGTACAACATGTTAGGGATACTTGACATATGCTGGTACCGGGATCGCCTCTGACAGCCTGTAGAATATGGTGTCAACGCGACAATAAACAGCAGCAAAGGTTCGATGACTCAGCTGTCTTCAGTCTGGAAACGCAATCTGGTACAGTCGTGCAGCCTCAGGTCCATTACCATCCGCATGGCTGTATGTAAAAATCATATTTGCCTGGTCACGATATGAATATCCTTCCATTATTAAACAGAATACTTCTGAGTTAACTCACTTCTACACACATTAAACGTTGAAGACAAACTAGCCACAAATGTACACGAATGAAAAATGTAACCTAGTCTGCATAGCAGCACTGTGCAATCTACCATAAACTTTAAACTTAACTCAAAAACGAAGGATTTGCGGACATATGTTTATGTGGGCTTTTGTAATGGTTTTGGTTTAAAGAACCCATCCCCAATGTTTGTAAAAATATTTTGCATACACCATATATATATATATATATATATATATATATATATATACATACATACACACACACCTTAAATTGAGTGAAGAGAAGTGGGATATAAGATTTACAAATTACCAAATTATTTTTCTACTTCTGTTTTTTTCTATATTTTCCATTTTCCTTTTTTATATATAAAAGGCTCAAACACTAATATTCCATGGTTACGATTTTTTTTACATTGGGATCGTAATCGCGATCCAATTCATCAGACCTATAAATTCAAAAAGAAATTGGAAAATGTAACCGGAGTTATATTTTCCGATTACTTTTTTAATTGAAGGCAATTATCAAGACTGCTGTTGCAGAATGAAGTAATCCAAGATCCCACTTTTCAGCGTACATAGATGACATCTTCATTGATGAAAGTGCGGTTTCCATGGCGCAAGTCAGAAAGCATATGTCTGACTTTGAACTGATCAGTAAGGACCCAGTGAGACTCAACAATGTTGCAAAACTATTACTGTGTCGTAATATGTTCTCACTCTGCAGAAAGCTCTTAGGCCACATTCCGGTATGTAGTTGGCTTTGAGCAGCAGTGGCATTCTTGAAGCAACAAGCCACTGAAAAGTCAATGTGGGTGGATGAAAATTTTCTGGCCATTGGAAGTGAATGGAGGCATCGTGTAGGATGCATGCTGGCTTCTTCGAAACTGTGACACTCAACATATCAACCTAGCCAAGCTCAATGCAACATTAAAGGGCAAAAACCTGGCCCTGTAGTGGTAGGTGAAAGTGTTGCATTCGGTCATTCATCCCACATGTACTCACTGCTGGATCAACAATACCTTGACCAGAAAGGTACACCTAAAAATGATGGCAGCGTGTGAAATGCTCATGTGGAGATGACAAGTGGGGACACTTTGGATGCTAACTGCAGAGTATGGCCTTACCTTAGATGTAAGGCTGAATAAATCCAACCAAAATAAGGTTGACAAGCTTACCAGAGTTCCACAGAGGTGGTTAGATTTGTTGAAGGACACCAAACCTACCCTTCATACCTAGCACAGCTGTCAAGACATCAGAGATGTACTGAATGCCATTCCATTGATGTCGCACCAGTACACTGGCAGAATGGAAGACTAGGGGTTTGAAGTATGTGGTCCAGGCTGGGGATGGATATTATGCATTATGGCCATGGTCATTACTTGACCTTGATTGACTGTGAGCCAATACAGTTCTCTATTTGACGACCCATAGCACAACAAAATTCTGAGAGTGTTATTCAACAGTTGGAGTCAATATTTTGTGAGAGAGGTCTGCTGTGTGAAATTCTAACTGACAATTATACTGCATTCACCAGCAAGTCATTCATGGAGCTGCATTTTCAGTGCGCACCTGTACCATCCAGAAATGGATAACAGAAAGATGACATAGGAGCAAAAATTGCAGCGTGGAATCAGTGCCCTGTACAAGAAGCCGTTTACTGGTATAATGTGATGCCAAAGGATGACACGTCAAGTCCAACTGCACCAGCTAATGTAATTCATATTTATGAGGTTAGGGTCAAAGGTACTGACACTGTACCTGCACTAACAACATTGGCAGAACATGAGACATTTGAAGTTGGAGATGTGGTGTGGGTGAGACCACACCAGAGCTGATGTAACTCCAAATTTACAACTGGGAAAGTCACTGGGACCATCAGTGCACAATTTGTCCTGATTCATGGTATGCCGCATCATGTGAAAGACCCTCAGACTGGCATGGGACCAATGCTCTGCTGCAAACAATGCTGATAACTCATCCACGAGTGATGGAGAGTCGGAAGCAGATTCCCGGATGTTCGACACATGACCTGCCACAGTGGCATGGTGGAGACAGATGGTGACAACAATGAAGCTGAAGTACTTCCCCTGCGAAGAAACATCAGAAGAAAACGCCCAATGCCTCCAAGTTGGAGCTGAGGTATGTTGTGTAATGAAGAATTAGGTCAACTTGACAAGAGACCCAGTGTTGGTTGCATGTGGTGTAGTAAACCCCAGGAGTTACATCATCTTCCACAATTGTCTGTTGAAAGAGAACATTTTACTTAGAGTAGAGGCACTGACAAAATTTGCATATGAATGATACTGGGCTATTAGTCAATAGTCAGCGTAGATCTGGAACTGAGAGAACTATATTAAACAAGCTTTTTCTCAGTCATGAGGAGCACTTTTGACCTGTGCAAAACCATACAAGATGAAGACTGGAACTTCTTCAGATCTTATAAACACAATATGAGAGGAGTCTCTTGTTCAGGACATTATCAAGCTAATAACCAGAATACAATCATGTCCATTTAGTTAATATTACATTTTGTGTCATGACCAAGAATCTCAACCATGCAGTTGCCACAGAAAGTCAGCATATAGTATGACATTTGGCAGCTATGATCAAAATACCAAGAGCTTAATTTCCAATTGACATTCAATCTAATCACTTTGATGATACAATAGAAACACATACCACTATTAATTTAGTTATAATAAATATATGCTCATTGCATGAGTTATTACAAAAATAATATCAGTCACTTCACAATTCCTTGCATTATACGAATAAGGGGAATTGTCAGATGTCAATAGAAAAAGATAAAAGAGAGGGCATCTAAAGGTGAAATAAATAACAAAATTTGGAATTTGATTTTTAATTCAAAATGATGTGAAGTAGAAGAAAAGAAACAACTGCATGTGTTTCTGGGGTGGGGATAAAAAAAATTGCCTTCTTGTAACAAGTAAGCTGCTTATCACAAGAGATTTAATAATTTTATAATGTTAGAAAAAAAATAAATACAATAAATTTTATGAATGAGAAATTTATTGTAATTATTTAATTTGAACTTTTAAAGGTTTTAAAAATAAAATGTTGTTCAACTCTTTTATTAAAAAGATTCCATTTACAGAGAAATCATGTGACTACACTAGTTTCTAAATGAATTTTCAATTGTAACATTATTTCTCTTGATTATATACAAGAAAATAGTAATATATATATATATATATATATACACACACACACACACACATATACACACACACACACACATATACACACACACAAGTTGATTTTCTTTATTGCCAGCAGAGAAAAAGAGAAGCTATATATTACATACACACATATGGTGGCACTGAAAAAAATCTTATAAGTGGTCAGATTTCATCACTACCTCATAGATATGGCTCTTTAATTCAAAGATTTTCACACACAATTTAAAAGCATTTCACTGCATATTTCATTCTAAGAACGGGAAATGATAACAATTGAGAAAGAAATTCTTGAGCCATCTTCAGGATTCAAATGTCTTCAGAAATTCTTGATAAGCAGTTTCATCCATTAAATCATTTAATTCTTCTTTATTTGACAATTCTAGTTTTAGTAGCCAGCCTGCAAAGGAAAAAGAAGTACAAAACTTAATTCAATAAAATTTTCAGCTCCCTCATGAGGTAAGTTAATAAGCAGTTAATTGTAGCTGAACTTATTCAAATTGATCAAAGAAATCTCATGTTTTCGTTATATGAATTAATGATTTGAGACAATGTGAAAAATTCTCCAATTAAAAAATTGAATAAAATCTTTCTTTAACGCATCAATTTTGCTGCGTTTGGTTTCATTAACTTTTTAATAGAACTCCAACTTGGATAAATTCTTTGTGTTTGTAACAAAAAACACTAAAGTTAACATTTTATACTCTTTCATCCAAATATGCCCAAAGCAAACAATCATTGAATCAATGATTTGGGAGCATTTCTGCTTGTAAAATTATGTATCAACTCTCAGTGACTTCAGCCTTCAGCTCTAGTTGCCAAAAAAGGAGCTGACAGACTGTTTACTCCTCCCTACATTATATAATTTTTTTAATTTAGATAAGTTCACAAGAAGATGATCATAATTGTTCTTAATATTTTTTCCTTGTTGGATCTCTTTAGGAAATGATATTGGTTAAAACAGACATGTAAAATAAGAGACAAATGTCATTCTGTGGCTATATTCTAGTGCAAAGTAACTGTATAGAAATGTGGCTTGTTTTTTAATTCTTCTTTCTATGTGCCATGCCCCCTCTGGATGTTGGCGATCATGGCTCTTCAAAATTTCCTCTATTTTGTAGCTCTTAGTAAATTTTGTCTTTTTGCTATCTCTCCTAAGCCGTGTTCGACCATTCGTTTGTACAAGCTCATTAAGTAGGTTATGTACTGTTTTCTTCTGTCCCTCTTTCCTTCAATATGCCCTGTGAGTATCAAAGCCCTCTTTTCTCAATATGTGCACTAGAAATTTAGATTGTCTCTTTCTGATGTTAAGTAGGATTGTCCTATTTGTTTCCATTTTCTCTAAAACTTCATCACTGCTCACATGTTCGGTCCATGCTATTTTCAGCATCCTTCTGTAGAAGCAAATTTCTGTTGCTTCAAGTTATCTTCTTCTGTATGGAGATTGTCCAGTGTTCACTGCCATATAGGAGGACTGACAATACATAACAGTACAGTACAAGTTCAGTACAAGTTTTTAACAAAATTTTCCTGTTTCTTAATACTTAATTTTCGGAAAGCGTCTTTTGTTATCCCAATGCATCTTTGGATTTCAGTGTCACATTTTCCATCCCCTATTAAAACACTTCTCAGATATTTAAATTGTTGTATTTGTTTGATTTTACTATCTCCAATTTGTAATTTGCATGTTGGGTTGTTCTTTTTGCTGACAACCACGCATTCTATCTTCTTGCAATTTATGTTTTGTCCTTTTTTCCTGCGGGATATTTTGTATTTTCCTTTCTGTGTCTGCTATCAACACTGTTTCATTTGCATATCTTATGTTAAGATTGTAGCTACCAATAATGAATACTGAGAGGACTTGTAATTCTCTCAGAATTGCCTCACTGTATAGTTTGAATATGTCTGGTGAGAAGACATAATCCTTTCTATTTTTGTGTATATACTAAATTCATTTTCTATGCAGGTAATTTGCTGAGAGTATAAGTTCTGGGTTAATATCCTTCCCAAATATGTCATGGATACTTAGCAGTTCTTTGTGACAAACTTTATCCAATGCTTTTGCATAATCTATAAAATATAAGTCTATATACTTCTGCATTTGTTTTCTAACAGGAAACAATAATGGTTTTAAGTCCAGACATCTTAATGTCTCTGCCCTATGTCTAGGTCACTTTCGGTAAGACACTATTATTAATTCAGTCAGGTATCTGGGTAAGATGAGTTTGTAATGTTGAGAGACATTCATCTCTTAAGTGGTAACTGGTTTGAGTTTATGAAAATGTTCTGAGAATTCAGGCAATTAATTATCAAATCTTTGAGAAATCTCAACTTGCCTCCAACTTTTGATATATTACCTTTTATGGGTGATTTATTCTTATCTGGATATTCAAAATCTTACCTACTTTCTCCATGTTTATCCTCTCATTTTCTTATCACTTAGTTCGTATATTTGAACAGTTTTAAAAGTTTCTTATCTTTCAGAAAATTCTAATGTTTAGCTTTCTCCTTTGTCAGATGTCTTGACAACTCAAAACCATAATTTTTTTTGCTTACCTATGAATTGTAGTACTTATCTTTTTCAACAAGATATATCTTTATCCTGTACTTTGGGTAGAAAGTGTCACCCAATATTGTGGACCATTTCTCATCACTGAGGGCAACCTGAGTGAGAAACATCTCTATCCAATAGTTACTGCCATTTAGCTTATAAAATCTGTCTTGCCACAAAAGAATGAAAACTTATTTGAAGTATTACTTACCCTGATCATGTGGTGAGCTGTTTATCAAACTAGGTTTGTCAAGAATATTTGAGTTTGTCTCAATCACAGTCCCTGACACTGGAACATAAACATCACTAACAGCTTTTACACTTTCAATTTCTCCACAGCTCTCTGCAAGAAATAAAAACTTCAAATAAAATCATACTATAAAATTTTGCACTTAATTTATACTTTTAGAAGTATAAAGTCAATTTAATTACTGTGAAAATATAAGGATAAAGAGAAGCAAACAGTTGTAAGGAATTTATTATTAAAAGGCAATAAAAGAATTTATAAATTTATCATGTTTTCAATTAACACACTTCTAATTACTTATGTATTTAAACACAATATTGTATTTAGATACATAAATATCTAAACATGGACACCTTGACATGGTATAATGGTTAGCAAGCTTGTCTTGCTAGAACAATTATGACAAGGTAATGGGTTTGATCCTCACTGGGTGCCCCATACTTCCAGCCTTGTGTCACATTTAAGCTATGGCTAGAAAATCAACAAGTATCTAAACATAATACACATTGTGCTTATAGAAAAACATTTTTTACTAACCTCCTGCCTGCAAAAGAGTCCCCGTTTCTGCAATAGAGGCGAACACAATTTCACCAACAGCCTCCTGTAAGTAAAAATGATTTAAAGCCACAAATAAAACTAATTTCTAATAAAAAGCAAGCATAAGTATATGCAAAATATCACACACACAGGAAAAAGTTTTTGTGCTTTTAATATTATAGCAGATCAAAACTGATTGGAAAACAAAAAATGCGAAGAGTGTTCCATAAACAAGTGTAACTGTTAGCATAGAACTTATGGTTATATCTTAGCCATTTCAGCTGTAAAATGATGAGACCTAGTACTGTGCTTAAATTCATAAAGTCTAGGCACCATAGAGGAAAGTAATATTTATTTTGTATTATACAAAAATGTGGCACAAGGCCAAAAAGGGGGATGGGAAAGACTTTTTATAGTTAAACTTAGCCAGCTGCAATCACTAACCCAAATATACAACAATAATCCTAACACCAAAACGCATTCTTACTACAATCCCCATAATACCTGAGAGTCTTCATGAAATCCAAATTAGTCCCCATATGTACAATTTGTGTGTGTTTTTTTAATTGGGGGGGAGGGGATAAAATAACTTAAAAATGTAATCCCAATGAATATTTACAATGTGAAGAATTCTATATATACGAAACTAAACAAAATATTATTAGTATTAACCCACCTCCCTGCAATCCTTGATTGTGGTATGAACAACAGTTAAATGGACAAAATTTCCTGGAGGACTTAAATATTTTTAATAATCATTTGACCAAACACTCAGTCAAACACATTCATTCAAACATCAACAAAAATGAAAAGCACACTTGAAATACAAAAGGTATTTGCCTCAACCAGAGAACTGACATCTGTCACTTAACAGGGAAGGGTAGGGGGAATTAAACTAAAGAAAGAAGGGACACAAATAAAATGGTGGCCAATGAGCATGCTTTCCCTAGCTAAATTAACTCTGATAGAAGAAATGAAGGAAAAAAAACTCTATGCTTGGGAATGCTTGCTAATGTTCAACACAGAAAACCAATATCCTAATGACTAACCAGCATCAAAATGCCACTCTAAGTCAGCTCCTTTTTACTTGACACAGATGTGCAAGACTCACTCACCTTTTGCCAAATTCCAATAGAGTGTGTTGTTGCCTTTCTGTCTTAATCTTGAATTTAAACTGATGCTTAAGGTATAAGATCAGTTGAGAATAGGTAAACTTCTCTTCCTCATAGAATTCCTTTTATCACATTGCCCATATCACAATTCACATAACATCTAGTAAGCAAAAGAACATATAGTGCTCAGACTTAGCCAACAGGGGTATCACATTGCTACAGACAAAACTTGCCTCAAGGGTGAAGAACTTTCCACACAGCTTGCAAAACATGAGGTCTTCAATGAACTTACACAGTGGGCCTATGACACCGCAGTGGAAAGTGTGTTCCAGGATGTTTACCAATTTACCACAGCAAACAACAAATTGACCATGACAGCAACAAAGCACTCAACCTCTTTCCATTCACCTCTACAACACTGAGGGATCAATACAGGAAGCTGATCCACCTGCATAAGTCGGGTTCAAATCAGGTAGCCTGCAGGATAGCAGCCAGGTACTGATGGTTGACCCTGTTAAATGCCTTGGACTGATCTAAATTGACCAGTGCAGCTTCATCACCACCTTCTGCACCCTTTAGGATCATGTGGATCAGATGCAAGTTGCTTTGAATTGTTTGTCTCTTAACAGCACAAGTCTGCTCAGGTCCTAACAAGCTTGTGACAACTGGCTGCAAATGTTCCATCAGGTTCTTGGCCAAAATCTTAATATTTTATATCTTATAATATCTTAGTATTTAACAGAGTTATGGACCTATAATCATCTAAATCCTGCCCAACACCCTTGCCCTTTTTCAACAGCGTGATCACACCCCTGGAGATCCAATCAGGGATGGACCCTGGCCAGAACCAGTTGTTGAACTGGTCAAAATCGGAACAAAGATATGCGACAGCCTCAAGTACAGTTCATAGGGCAGACTATCAAGTCCTGGAGACTTGCCACTGTAGACACTCTTCAATGCCAAATGAACTTCGCCCTCTACGATCTCTCCCTCAAAGCTAGCTGCCTCAGTTGGCTCAAGTCGTGAAAAGTCAGACAAATAGCTGCAGAATTCAATGTCACAGAGTCCAGGCTCCTTGTTAAAATGGCCCTTGAAATGCCACTGAAAAGCCCCTCCAGGATATTGACCATATGAATGTATACATCGAAACCTCAATGGATCTCTTCCTTGCACAATTCTGTGCCCATGTTCACAGCTTCATTAGACATTTTGTTTAACCTGATTACCTGATCCTTGTAGCGCTTACTAGCCACACACTTCAGAGCCTGCTTAGCTAAAGCTATCTCTAGGGAGTCCCCACCTCCCCAGATAGACTATCCTCTAGAGTCTTCACCATTTTAGCCTTATCTAGAGTGAGTCATTGGCTATATTCAGTGCTGAAAGACCTAATCCTATCCTTAAGCCTCTCCCACCACTTATTCCCCAAAAACCACCCCCACTAGTTCTCACTGCACTAATCTAGTTAGCTGTTGCCGGAAGTCCTGCCTGACCAGAAAAGACAGATTGAACTTCCAGTATCCAGCCATTCTAGGCCTAGTAACTAACACCATCCAAGAACAGATGAATCTATTATTTACATTATTCTGACTATTGTCCTCATCTTTTTATTACAACGTTTCGGCTGTTGTACACTTCGGCCTTCTTCAGGTGGTTGGAATGTCGAGGGAAATTAACAGGAGATAATTGATAACTGACATCCATTAAACATGTCATGTAGAACTAGAACAGTCTATCCCAGTGAGGGAAATAAAGGGTTCAGTTTGACATTCCAACCACTTGAAGAAGGCCGGAGTGTACAACGGCCAAAACGCCGTAATAAACATGGCGACAAAGATGAAGACAGTAGTCCGAATAATGTACACAATACCTCATCTCAGAAATATAGACAGATACAGATGAGTCTATAGACTGAATAGTCTAAATGGTGGAATGCGGGACAATCTAACAAATCTAGAGTAGCTGGCTACCCAAAAAGATGGCCACTTAAGTGCCCACAACCACATCTTCTGCCCTGGATAATTGAGCCAGTATCTTATTGACAAGCCCAAACTTGCCGATCAGATCAACCAAGTTACAATTACCCAATGACCTCCCACTAACTCCCTGCCCACTGGGGTCCAGGATGGCATTCCAGTCATCCATTAAGACAAATATACCATTAATGGCCTCAACTGACAGACAAAAGTCTGGTCGTTGGGCGCATAAAGTGCAATGACTCAAAACAATCTACTACTCATGGTAATATTGGCCATGATCAACTGCTCCAATGGACAAAGTCCACCCTCACACCCTGGGAACGTTTTACTAAAAGGAAACACCTTTGGCTAACTGGTCCCTGTATGCTGAATAGACAACAAAGTCACTAGGCATAAACATTTGCAAACAAAGTGTGTCTCCTGGATTGCAGCCACATCCAAAGGACAAAAGATCATGAAGCAGGTGGGCAGCCTTACCCCAATCTCTCAATCCCCTCACATTCAAGCCAGTTAGCTTAATAGACATCTTTTAATTTTTTAAATACCTTAAATGCAGACTGGACGGAAATCTATGGAGGTCAAGACTCCGATGGATTGTTCAAGGTTTCCAGTTCCAATGTCAGTCATAATTCGAGTGTCCTTAAAAATGCCATTGACATTTGTTGGGAAGGTTAACTTTAAGGCTCTTATATAAAGAGGGATAGAGTAGAACTGGGACCCTTCCCGAACACATTTGAGATAATTTTTTTTAAAAGCGAAGACTCAATTTGTGCCATCCTTTACTCCTGCCAGATGATCCCACACTTTGCTCTGGTGTTTTTAATCAGGGTAATCACACTAGAGATATCCAGGAAGTTCCTTGGATCTTCCACAGACTTGGCATCTACGAAAGATCTAATGGGATATTTTTCTTGGCCAATAACATTGGCCAGTTTGCATTTGTGAACTTCTGCCTATAAAAGGAAACAGGGTGAATGATTTGCAGTCATTCCCATTATGCTTGAAATCAACAATTTTGCATGCTAATTAGATAAGACCCAACAATAAACACTGTCCTACAACCTCAGCAATTATATTGACCTTCATTATGAGCAGCAATACTAAGGTGGTATGAGTTACACATTCTGGAATTGTTTAAATTTATGGACACAAAAACAGCTTAACAAGAAATTAACAACAAACTTATGGCTTCTACTGAAGTCTTGTGAATGTATTTTTGTGAATCTAGTGAATTAATTCATAAAATATTTCAGAGAAGGATGATTGTTCTGTACTCCAAAAAATGGATTTGCCAAGTCCTATTTTCCAGTAATAACAAGCAATTGGGCATTCAGTATGCCACAAAATATTGAACTGAAAAATTATTCTTTCCTCACCATTCTTATACAATCACAAATCCATATCCTCATTACTAGTCAAATGCTAACCATCCAATTGTATGACCAAATATAAAATATTCTAACTTGATCATTTAACTAGGTCTTTAAAATATTATTTCTGCAAAATGAAAAACAGTAAATTTGCTGCACACATAATTTGTGCTTGTTTTCCTTTAATTTTCAACTACCAAGAATGACAACTGACCAACTAAAAAAGAATATCAACAAAATGACATTATGATAAGATTGAAAGCATGAAATCAAAAAACAAATCAATAATTACCTGTGCATAATTGGAAATACCAACTGTTCCAACATTATCAGAGACAGATATCCATTCATGTGACTGCCGATATTTCCTGTCTGAAGAAAAAAAAAAAGAAGCACAATAAATAAGACATTTAATGAAACAGACAATTGATATATGCTCATTTCTATACTAAACCCAGACCTTCATGATGAATAGCTACTTCTTGTGGAGATTTATTAAAATATGAATACAATTACTAACATAAGAAAACAAGATTGTTAGAACAAGATTTAACACAAATATCCCCAAAAAATAACCAAAAAAGAATTAGCTAATATTATCAAGCAAAGAAAAAAAGTTAAACCCTGCTAATTTTTATTATTTAGTTAAAAGATCAACTTGCAGTTTCAGTTGGGAAATTGTCTGAGAATTTATAAGTCTTTAGAGAAAATACTAATAGGGATATCTGGGCTTGCCTGGTGAAAAATAACTTCAAATATGTTTGTAACAAGGTAGTAGCTCTGGTTGAGTGATACTAGTGCATGAAAAGTGCTTAGTGACATGAGGTATTGAGAAGCTTGATAATTCTGAGATATTAGAATGAGAAAAATATCTCTACTTCTTCACTGAGAATTATCAAGTCTCAATACCTCATATCACTAACCCAGTTTAAAAACTGACCTTGTACCACATCCTACCTTGTGGGGAGGTTGGATAAATACCTTAGAATGAGAAAAATATTGGAGAGTGGTTAAAGTTGGTTTCAAAATATTAATTTAAACCTATAAAATACTTCTAAGGTGGACCTTGGAAGAGTTTGAACTAAGTAAAATTCAGCAATGACTGACACTCCTGGCACAACTCCATAATCCCAAGGAAGTTGGCATGACAGGACTAATGAGTTTGCCAAAAGTCCATAGACTTTTCAGTCACTCTAGGATTTGTGGTTTCAGCAACCTATTCATACTGATTTCTATGTAAATTTTGAAAACTTAAAAAACCAGGCCCAAACTGAAAAGCACTTCATACATGGCCATCTAGGTTATTTAACAGAAATTTCTTTGTTTGAGAAGCTAATTAATTTTTTCTATAAAGCCCCACCTACACTCTGGATGGAAGCTTATGTAAATGTACTTATGCACACAAATCAGTTGCAGTTAAAGAGAGATAGTTGTCCAGTGAAAACCAGCATTTCCTTTCAAACATCATGCATAAGAGATACTATAAAATAATATACTATTAGAAAAGTAGTTCACTAGCAAGATGTTAGCATATCAGCATTACTTAACAAAGAGACATCTCTCAGTGCCTCAAGGATAGAAAAGGAATGATTAGAACAAAATAGTCTCATAGCTGTTGTATGACTTTACATTTCACTTCTAAATAAATTGCTAATAATTTTTCAACAGCATTGTTTCTTCAGTTGGCATGTTTATACCTTTTTCAGCAAAACTGCCTAGATGTTGAGAAAACAGCAATCAAAATCTCATCAAATCAACAAAGCCATAGCTCATGAATTTTTTATGGGTATAGAACTAAACACAAATCCCAGTGAAAGAAATTAACCAGTGAAATTCACTGCACTGTATACAAGACACCTCTACTGAAATGTAGCATCCCTTATCCTGTATTATATTTGAAAACTCAACAGGAGTGTTGTATTCGGTGACTAGCACAAGTACAAATTAGAGTTATGTTAGGTGGTTACAGCTAGGGATTGGGTGATATGCTAAAAGATTGCTTCTTAAATAACAAAAGATTATTATTTACACTATTATTATTGCAGTTTTTTGTTTGTTGTTTTTTTTTTTTTTGTTTGTTTTTTAATACAAAACATCTGTAAAACTCCTGAAAATTTAAAATTTTTATCCAAAAATATTTTTAGGGTTAAAAAAAAAGTTTTAATTCTTTTTATTTGGCTGAAAAGAAAAATACTATTTTAATCTGAAACTAACATTTTGGAGGTTAGCACAACCTATTCTATCATCTTTGCCCATTTTACTTGCATCTACAAATAGATCTCCAAGAATATAATTGTTTAGTTGCAACAGATTTTAAAGATCACAAAATAATTTTACTTTGGATGACCTCTGATAGTTTTAGAGGACAAATTTAACTAATTTGCCTTACCATTTATGAGAGCAAAAACATTGCATTATATAGCATAATACCAATTTGCTTAAAATTGATACATGTGGATAGAAATGGTATAATGACCTTTGATGACCTCTTCACAAGGAAAATATCCTCCTCATGAAAGTCTTCAAGCCCAAATTCAAGTCAATGAGCCTTGTTATTTGAGTGTAATCTTGACATGAAGCTTTCTATAATGTAGGTACCACTGCAGATTTGCAATACCTAAGGTTTAAAATGACTTTTTAAAAATGAAAAATTTTTCTTGAAGTTTTTGTTTTAGTTTCAAGCTAATAGATTAAATGTAATATTTCCAATAAGCAAAATACTTTGCTGCATCTCAAACCTAATTTAAATTGACTGGAGGGAGTTTTCATTTTGAACTCACTAACCATTGCTGATTTGAACACCATTTTAGCCATCTGTCATCACAATGTAATTCTCTTTATTAAAAATCAGATGACTAAAAATGACACTAAAAAAAAAATCAGCAATTCCAAAAAAAAAACTTTTTCCAATCAATTTAAATTAGCTTTGAAATACAGCAAAGTATTTTGCTGATTAGAAATATTAAATTTAATCTATCAGCTTGAAATTAAAACTAAAATAAAAGCTTCAAGAAAGATTTTTCACGTTTTTAAATTAATTTTAAACCTGAAATATTGTGAATCTAGAGGTACCTAATTTAAAACTTTATAAATTTTTATAATTAAAATTCAAAAAACTTGAAAACAGTTCTTGTAAAAATTCATTATTCATTTGAAAATTTTTTTCTTCAGTCAATAATGTCCATAATTTATCTTATTTATAAAAAGCAATTAAAAGCTTTTCTAATTAAATAATAAGTTTTATGGTATTTTTTTTATATTATGATTCAGAACAAATTTTCAGTAACTGAGTGTCCTGGAGATTTAAATTCTCCAATATAAACAATAAGCAGACCAAAATTTAATTTCCTGAAACTTCAAAAAAAAAAAGTGGTAAGGTAAAAAAGAAAAAAGAAAATTCTAAAAACATTTGTGAGTAAGTCCTAAAAGTTTCATTTAAAACCCAACAATTATTTGATTTTTGCATGAATTTCCAAATGAATGTGTTTTTCACCACAAAAAAAAAAAAAAAAAAAAAAGGTGCTAAAATTTCCTTTGGTCACTTGGTCACCACACAAATGCAAAAAAGGAAAAGATTTTTAACCAAAATTTCAAACATTCTAAAAAGGATCAAAAAATATAATTTAATAAAAAAATCCTCTTAAAGATTTTGATGATAAAAACATTTTTTAAAGTTTTGGGCATGTTTTTCATTATGGTATGATAATTTTTTTAGCAAATCAGTGGAAATATCTATAGCATAGATATGTACATGTCTCATCCCTACACAAATTAAGAAAAATACTGTATTTGTTCATTAAACTCTTAAGAGTGAACATGTATTTACATGTTCATAGAACTCAAGTTCCAAATGTTATATCTATCAGTATTTATGAGGGGAAAATAGGTGGATCCTACTATGTGCATACAAAATCCCATTCTCTGTTACTTTACTCTCTACAGTCATTAATAATCAAATGAAAATTTAAGAAAAATCTGCTGAAAAATAAAATAAGTAAAATATAATAATAATATCATTTATGGTTCTGAGCTAAATTGTTCCTTATAATTTGACTGAACTCTTTCTTATTTTACAAAGCAAATAAAAAGAAATAAAAAATGGAGTTATAAGAGAATAACCTTTTAAAGGTGACTTATTTATTGTCAGCTGATGTTTCCATTGGTGGGATGTTATACACTTGACCCAAGAAATAAAAGGAAAAAGTAAGTGAGATGGTAATAGACAGAGAATGATAAGTGGAAAGAGAGAAAAAGAAAATAGGAAACTAAGTGAATGTGAAAAGAAAGGGAGGAAAAAGTGAATAATAATAAAAGACATGAAGTAGAATGAGGATGATACAAAAAAAAAGAAGACAAGATAAAAGAAGGAACCTCAAAACAATTTTTTTTATTTTTTATTTTTTTTAAAAAGATAACAGCAAATAGAGTTAATGATTATCTAAATGTAAACAGTAATGTTAGAAAATTGTGAAAGAGAACATCAGTTAAGTGTCCTGAACCATCTAACAGCTGAACCAGACTGGAATGTATTTAGCAAACTTAAATTCAATTTGTGTTATAGTGTTTGTCATAGGAAATTCAGTTGTCCTTCCTGTTGTTTTTTGTTGATTTTTTTTTATTGAATTGAATGGCCAAATTCAAAACAATAATAAAATAAAAGAAAACATGGGTATGCATCTGAAATAAATCATTTGTATTTACAAACACATGTACATGAATTCAAATGTCAAAAAGGAATAAAAATAGTCCTTAAGTTAAAATCTTTGGGTAGCATTTGATCCACAGAAAAGACTTAAAATCTGACTGTTTGGAGAGGATTCATTTAAAGTTGCTGACAGACCAGCTGGCCATGTTGTTGGAGAGGATTCACTGAAGCCACCAATACAAGTTTCTTTCAACGCACTGGGGTGGGGGAGCTATGTAGCCACAGCACCTTTTATCTTTGAACAGCTTTTCTGAAAGTCAAAATAAGTATCTCTCCCAAAGGTAAGTTTGAGAAAAATAGGGTTTTACTTTTCTCTGATCAAATATTTTACATGATGATGTTAACCAATGGACACTTTAATTTAAACGGTGTGTTGTATTGTGAATTATTTTTGGCATATTTGTAATATTGTCAGTTATAAGGTAGAAAATAAAGTTTGGGCATGTTTTAATATAGCATGTAATTTTATTTCCTATATTGTCACCAAACATGGCAATATACTTAGAGAAAGCTAAGTGGGCCAGTTTATCTAAAAAAATAAATAAATAAATTACAAAAAAAAAAAATAAAATAAAATTAAAAAAAAAAAAAAATGGAGGAATATAAGAATTGACTGTGTAGGCACTTGATAAAAGTGTCACATATTACTTGTCTGTGTGTGTTTTAATATAACAATGCTAATATGTAGGCTGATAATAGCATGGACATTCAATGAAAAAGTAGCTTCATACCTAAAGTCAGTCCTTGAAACTAGAAACATTGAAGGTGGGATAAATATTACTCGTTTTCATATTGGGTCATCAAGAGTTTTGAAGAGAGGCATATATTAAGAACTTACTGAAGAAAAGAAATTGGGTGTTATGGGTAATGGGTTTTCTCTAGATCTAATCTTGATTTTCTAAGTTTGGTTTGGTTAGATTTTACAACATATCAACATCAAAGTATTATTTGATGCCGACAAAATTTTTATTGCTGTTAATATTTTTCCTTCAAAAATGTACTGATGGTAATATTTTTCCAAAAAATATATTGCTGGAAATATATATATATTTTTATTTTTTTGTATTGCTGGTAATAATTTTTCCTTCAAAAATTTATTGCTGGTAATTAATTTTTTTTACAAAGTATTTCTGGTATTAAAAGCCACTTCTATGCTTTCATAGTGTTTTGACCCTGGGTGTTAAATTGCTTGTCCAATTTATGCTTAGTGGGTGAAGTGTCCATAATTTCTATGCTCTCCGGTCTATTAGCATTTTGTTTCTTGTCATGTTTTGTTCTTTCAAGGTCTTTTTTTTCTGCTTGTTTGTTTCCTTAGATTTTTCATTAGGTTCTTTTGATGATCTTTGTTTGGATGATGACCATTCCTTTCTTTGAGATGGGATAGAGTTTTGTTCATCTATGTCCATTTCACTTTGTTCTTCAATGATGTACTGGGTTGTGTTATTTTTTTATGCACCTTTTGATTCTCTTGGGAATGTTTAGAGGGTAATATTTCTTGAAGGATTTTTATACTTTGGATTGTGATTTTCAGAGTTAATTGTTTTGTACATGTAGATTCTTGTTTGAGGTTGACAGGATAGGATTTGTTTTGTCTATGGGAGTTTGATTTATGTGTAATATACTACATTTTATTAGTTCTACTAGACTTTTTAATTCATTTATTAGAGTTGTAAGATATTGGCTTCTTACTGCATTGTTCTCTTAGATGTCATTTTGGTGATTTGATTATTTTAGCAATATTTGCATATGATGTTGGAAGCGAATAAGATTCAACCTGTTTTCTGTCTTCTTGGAACAAGATGTTTTGCGTGTATTTTATTCTTATTATTTCCTTTTACTTTTTCCAGCTGTTACAGTTACACTCATTAGAGTCTACCGAGTGTGTTTTTTTTTTTTTTTACAGTTTAGACATAAAGAAGGCCTTTCACAAGGTGGCTCATGATCTGAAGTTCCACACATCTTTGACTGACTGATGCTCTCGTATAAAGATTTTATAGATGTCCAAATTTCTGACATCTACAGGTTAGGTATGTATGGTTCTACCTTGACTATTGAGTATCCTATCTTTATTTCTTTAGGTAGAGTAGGTTTGTTGAATGTCAAAATGTATGTGTTTGTGTTTATTGATGTGTCATTTCTTTTTATTTGAATACTTTTGATGTCTGTTACTACTTGCTTTTTTAGGGTGTCATCAGTTTTAATTTCTCCTAGTGAGAAGAGTGTCAGTTCTGGGCATTTTATTACTCTCTTAGATTAATTATTTTTTTTTTTTTGGAAATCCAACAATTTTGTTTATTGAAAAAAGTAACTATAAACAATTTTTTTTCTATCCTCTGCCAGCCGCAATAATGGAGAAATTGGTGGTCATAAACCTTTACTTTATTGTTGTCTATTTGCTTGATTTTTAGTAATTTTTCTGTGTCTTTTTTGGTTTTACTTGAATTAAAAGTGTATTTTATTTTTTTAACAGATTTTGGTTCAATCATAGCTGATATAACACTTTGCTACACAAAAGGAGACACTTTTGATATTTCACCATCTAGTGATTCTATAACTATGAAAGTTGGGAATGTTTTTTTTCCCTGATATTTCGTTTTCACTGTTTCAGAAGTCTGATGTTGTCTCTTGGTTCCTTTATGAAAGATAGCCATATAATTTTGATTTTTGTATTCACTGTATAGTGTTCCCCACCTACCTCAGAGTTCCTTATTAAGGGACACTATCAGGGGGACTAATCCCATTTGCCCTGATCTGCCAGGGTTATACAGGCAGTATAGTTGTGATGTAAGTGTATACAAGCACCTGCATTCTCCCACCATATCTACCCAAATATAGTATGGTGTAAAGATTCACAGCCATGTTGGAGCCATTAACTATCATCCTAACTAGCTCTTACCACTATGTGACTAGCCAACTGGAATGGATTGGGCTATTCCATCCACCCGTCTATCCCAGGTAGGGGCCAAAATGACATGTTGTGGACATTCCTGGTCATTCTATACCTGATCAGGTGTCACTCAGTCACCAGGACTCCATCCCCATGTATCATAGGTCGCTCATGGTAAACGTGGCCCCATTGAGAGGGATTTGTAGTTTTTTGAAATCGGTTTTTGTGAATGTGCATTTTATATATTGCAATATGTATTGCTGGTATTTTTATTATAAAAACACATCTTTACAGTTTCTTAGTATTTAGACACCAGTTTGGGGAAGGGGGAAACTATTTACCCATAACTGAGACCCTAACAAGTGCTATCACCCCAGGTCAGGGTGGACCTGGGAACAAAAGCAATTAAGAAGTTGTTCCACACTCCTCAAAACCTCCCAATCAGAGGCTTTGCTGTTGGATGCAGTTTATTGTCATATCCAGGATGTGATTTTCTACGGTCAAACAGGAACATCTAAGCTGCAGTCTAGGAATTAGGGTTGGAGTGGAAGTGGATACCTTAAGCCTAGTTTTCTTTGTTGTCTTCTGCCATTTTTCTTTTGGCATTTGTTAACATTTAATACTGAAAGTCAAAAAAACGTGCTGAAAAATTGTGTGTAAATAGTATTTAAACAATTTTCCATTGCTTAAGCAACCTACTACAGGAAAATCTTCTAAATTTTTAAATAAAAAATTCATCAAAACAGAACTTCAAACTCTTCAATGGTATTTCATTAAAAGGTTGAAAAGCTCAGTGACATTTTTTTTTATATACATTTCTTATCTCTTTGGTAATAAAAAATTATCTATAACTGTTCATCTATGACAACCAAAATTTTATGACAAACTTTTGCATTCTTAGTAACATTATAATGAATAACATCAAAATACAAATTTAAGTCAGATGCCAAACTATTTAATTACTTGATTTAGTATAGGATTTGCAGAGTAATATTTGTTTTGAAATCATAACACAATGTACTATATGTTTTAGAAGAAATGATCAAATGTAGCATCACTGTTAGCAAGTAATTTCAGTGCCAGTTTAACATAGGTTTTTTAAAAAATATCTATTTTACGTTTTCCAAACAGCATACATACAAAATAAATTGCTGAAGGTTGTTTTGTATATACAAAGCAATTATAGCCAGTTACTATCCGATATCATTTTATATCACAAGAAAATATATTTGAAGCTCACTGACAATTGAAAGTATTGAGTTTTGTTATAGCTGCTATACTCAATATGATGGAAGCGTCTTCAATGCCTGACATCTCAAAGCTCTACCATTCCTGTCTATGAACTGCAATATGCCAACAATGCTGCCATAGTTTCTCATGAGGCACTCTCACTACAACAGTCCCTGGCTTCATTGCATCAGGCTTATTCTCGTCTTGGTCTTGATATCAACACAAATAAAACAGGCGTCATTCGAACAGCATTTAAACGATGTGACCCAGCAGCTCAGCTGTGCATTGACAATATTTCGTTGTCTAATGTTAACTCATTCATCTACCTTGGCAGCATCATATCTGACAATGGACACATTGATGAAGACATTCTCTCCAGTGGATAAAACTTGCCTCCGGGTCTTCTCTACTAGCAACCTCTGACACACCACAAAAGTTGCTGTCTATCAAGCTGTTGTCGTTTCAACATTGCTTTATGGATGTGAATGCTGGACCCCGTATCGCTGACAAATAAAACTGCTTGAGACATTCCACACACGCTGCCTTCAGAGAATCTTGCATGTTAGTTGGAGTGATAAAATCCCCCACACTGAGGTTCTTCAACATGCAGAGGTCATCATCATACAACAATTCCTTCTATGTTGGGTTGGACATGATGTGTGGATGTTATGCAGTCACCTCCCAAAAATTGTATTCTTTGGAGAGCTTGAGACCAGCAGCCACCTACATGGAGGCCCAAAGAAGCGATTTTGAGACTAACTTAAGCGTGCTCTTGTCTACTGCAATATTGACACAACACAGTTGGAGAACCTCACAAGGGATCGGATCAGCTGGCAGTCTCTCTGCATCACCAGAGTGGCACACTTCGAGAAGGAGAGATGAGGAGTGCTCGAGGGAAGGCAATGCCAGCATCATCTGCAACCTGCCAATTCTGCACTGGGCTTGTTTTTCTGCCACCTGTGCTTGAGAACTTGTCGTTCATGGATCTGGCTGCTATCTCATTTGGCAGCCCACAGAAGATGGATGGAGATAAAAGGACAGTATCATTGTCAACAATGACAGCCTAAGAGAAAGATACTCAATAACACAGTGGATTGGTATTATGTTCACATTGCTACATGTTGTGTTGATGGCCTATAACAATATAGCTACTCCTGTACAAAGATGGTGGCTATCTATAAGGTAATTCCCTGCATTTTTTGAAGTCAAAATTATACAGCTTCATATATGATTTTCCAGTCAGAATAGACTTGCCAATTTTTGTCTGAACACAAGGAGTTGGGAGTGCAACACATTACCTGTGAAGATTAAATGAAATTTTTTTTTTTTTTACTTCATCAATGGTAATATGTTGGGGTGGGCATTCAATAGAAAGGAAGTTTCATGCCTAAACCTAAGTCCTTATCATACAGAAAAGAAATAGTATGTAGTCTAGTATATTCTTTACTTTCTAGTTGGACAATCATTTGTTTCTCATTGTAATTGACTTTCAGAATAACTGACATTTCAAACAACTTCAATTTTTTTTTTTTTTTTGTGAAACTAAAACATTGTGATTTCTGGAAAATTAGCAATAAATATGGCATATGATTGTTGTACAAGTGCTTTGCCTGTGATTTCTCAGGCAAGCTCTGTATACATAACTTAGTGTTAATGTATTTATTTACTTGAACCCATGTGTTCAAAATCTAATTGTATATACTTAAATTAAATTTTTACAGTACAATAAATAAATAAAAATAAGGCAAGTTTCTACAATTGAGATTCACCAAAAAAATTTAATTTGGATTTTTCTTTACCCAGGGGCTAGATGACTTGAAACATAATGTTGTTTGAAGTCATTTTCATTTTCTTTTTTAAATCATGACTAGTGAACAGCTAGTGTTTGTATATATTTCATGTTCAGTGATAGTAACTATGTTTGTTACTTACAAAGGATGCTAAAATATTTCCCAACCTGATCAAAAAAAGTAATTACTAAACAAAGTCATGTTTGGTCAGAATTTGGGAAGTGGGTTAGACTAAGAATTTTTTAGCACCCTATTATAAAATATCTACAAGCTGATGATATTTGCCTATAAAAATTGTTGCTTGACTTGTAATTAAAAATGAAGTCATACATCAGGATTGCTATATATATTCTGAAAAAAATTATTTCAATATACATTATTTTTAAATTAATAAGTCATAGCCATCTCAAACAATTCAAGTATCTAAGGGGTATCTACTGACATACCATATCAGTACTTTCCAGGTCACAATCTGAGAATTAAATGAGGCACAAACTGTTTACATTAAAGTTATAATATAGATATACATTGTACAGAATTACTGGATTCAATGACAAAAGATATGTAGAATTGAAATGCCTATTTTAACAGATTGTTTTCTAATAGGTAACTGTGTATACTACTTCATTCAAATGAATTACAGCAATTTGAAGCTTTTAATTTTTAAAAATATAAATATTTAAAGTAGTTATCTGTGGCTTAAATGAGTCTATTACTTGGACGTCGCTCATACAATTCAAGATACCGCTGGTTCAATTCACCATTCCTGCACACTTCAAAATGTAAAACCCGTCTTTCTCCTCTTCTCACTGCTTCAGCTCGCAGTTGTCCTCTACGTTTGTGTCATCTTCATGGATTCAGTATCAAGAGAGTGATCAGTTTCTCCTAATGAGGTTGACTCAAATTTACTAACCGTTCACTCTTTTCAGAATCGCAGTCCTGTGTAGCTGTCGGGACCGATCCCATGAAGGGACACAAGTCCTTCATGTGATGTGGAACTCCATCGACATTCACTGACTGTGGACTATTAACCTGAGTCATATGACCCATTCTAAATTTAGTTGTGCATCTCCTGTGGGGAGTTTTCACCCAAACAATGTCTCCCACTTCATATGATTCTTGAGTATTCTGAGGTTCAGTGGAGGACATAGCCTCAATGCCCCATATACGAGTATGATACCTATAAAGTACATCAGCTGGTGCAGTAGTAGGCGAGTGATTATCTTTAGGTATGACGTTATACCAGCATACCATCTCTGGTATAGAGCACTGCTTTCTAGCTGCAATGGTTTTGATACTTCGGTGACTTTTTTCTACTATACCATTCCCAGCAGGTGATAGGCACATCAGAACCACAAACATACACCCCAATTACTACACTGGTAGAATCTTGTTGACATAGTGGTCGCTATATCAAACAAAGAGGGTCTACAATCAATGATTGTCAGAAAGTGCTTACTACCGTGGTGGGTGATGTCCATTGCTAACCTAATCCAGTTGTCCCTCACATTCAGCTTTCCTTTTCACCAATGCACTGGAGCTGGGTCAGTGGTTTGGCAAGCGTCACATTCCTTGACAACTGCTTTTACAACTTCTGATGAAACTAAAGGGTCTATCAACCTAACACAGGGTCCTTTTTATGCCTTAGTGTCCAGTTTTTTGGTGGATATTAGCCACTTGATGTGTGTCCAACTTGATCTTTGTAGTGACGCATACTGACCGCACTGGCTCCGTTCCCTCCTTGTGTAGGTTTAACCACCTCTGCTACCCTGGTAAGCCGGTCTGCCAGATTCATATTGGATTTGATCAGTGTTATGTTCACTGTCAAGCCATATTCAGCTACAAGCTGGCGAAGTGTGTTCAACTGTCTCTGCACTAGCATTTCCCCGGACGCCTTCTAATTTATTTGAGCCTTGCCAGTTAAGTTGCTTGGACACATGCTGAATCAGTAAAAAGATGGACTGTTGACACCTGCCATTGAAGAGCCAAATTGACACCCTTCATTGTTTCATGTAGCTCAGCCAAAATGATGTGCTTACCATTACCAATCATTGCCATTTCCGCAACTTATGTGCATGTACCTCCGAGTTAGCAGTATATGGTTCCACAAAACCATTCAACTCGTGGTAATGCAATACTGGATGGACCTTCTGCTTGCTCTCTTGTATCATTGCCATTAATGGGATTAGACACTTAGGTGGGCCAAGTTCGTCTTTAGGGTATGGTCTCAGACATCCATTATCCAGCCACAACTGAAACTCCATCTCATATTCATCCCGAGCATAGTCAGGTACTGAATATTCTGCCACTCTATTCTTTAAGGTTATAGGTGGTTGTCCATTCGTCCACAAGGCTGTCCATACTTTGTTACAACAGTTGAACTCTACACTAAAGTCAGGTTCAGTAATGGAAATATTATCACATTGGGGCTTACTTTATTCAAAAAAGTGAACTTCTCCTAAGGGACTGATGTGCACCCCTACTAATTCTCTGATTGTATCAATCAAACAAGTACTGGTCAATCCACAATTAGGGCATCAATGCACACAGATTGAGTATGACCAATATTCAATGTAATACTGCCATGTCCATGGCATGTTAGTACCTTACCGTTGACAGTTAGGACTCCCGTCTTCATTGGGAGAAAGGTTGAAATAGCTTGTGGCTTAAATGAGTCTATTACTCAGACGTCGCTCATACATATCAAGATACCGCTGGTTCAATTCACCATTCTTGTTTCCCGCACACTTCAAGATGCAAACCTGTCTTTCTCCTCTTCTTACTGCTTCAGCTCACTTTTATCAGGCCAACACCATGGTCACCCAACCAATCAGCATTCTTCGGTTTTATTCTCAGTTACCCAGGTAAATAGCCTCCTCCAGTTTGACTAATCAGCACACAACTTGCTATTGGTGAAAGCATGCCAAACTGTACAAAAACCTTCGTTACTGCACATACTGCTGGAATGGCTAGATGGGAGAATAATGCAATTTTCAAGGAGCAAAATTGCCAATGCCACATACCACATGTTGAGGTAAGACCCTTATTTTTCTTTGCACCAGATGCAAGCCACTCTGGGACTGTTCACCACAGTATCCCAAACTAAAATTTTATTTTCATTATATCTAAAATCCTACTATAAAGAACATGACAAACCATAAAAGATGGTGCCAAATTTATCTTGATAACTCAATTAGCAATGAAGTTATGACCATTCAAATTTTGTCATTTCTATATAGTGTGCTATTGGACAAGAAGGCAATTTCAAGAGTGAATAACTGAAGATACAGACTTCAGACTAGTTAAAAATGTAATCTCATATAGGTAATCTTGAAGAAAAAAATAATGGAATCAAACAAGCATTGGGAAAATTGCATTCTCAAAAATGAAAGTTATGATACAGAATGTTATTTTGACTGTTTAAATTAGTTTTATTTCAACAGTAATTATATTGCAGCTTCTTGCTATGATTCATAGCACAACAGAGAAAGTTTCTTTTTTTTCAGTAGTACATCAATAAAAAAACTCATATTTACACCACACAAGTAAAACCAGCCAGATGCACAAAAACAGGTTAAAAGTATACCATCCTGAACTTTTTATAAAAAAAAAAATCTATTGGAGATACATGCCTGAAAGTATGAAACTTTACACATTTTGGGATGAGGAATTCAATAAAACAGATTTTTCCTCTTTTCTTTTCCTCATACATGTATCTAGTTTTGGAAATGTTTGAGAAATTAAGCAATTTTTAACTTAGCAAAAAGAAAAAAAAAAAAAGGATGTAATGACTACAAAACTTAGAAATTTGTTTTATGAAATGAAGCATTAGTAAATCCTTCAAACAAATGCCTATTGTAAAGCTTTTAACTCATTCGCCTTCAAACTAAAAACACTGAAGTGAATAAAAATACATTTCTTTTTGTGTATGTATAAGCATGTTGATTTTTGCAAATATGGACAGCCATACATGACATTTCCAGAAAATAAGAGCTGTAACTGTAAATTTAAAGCCAAAGTACCTAAAATTCAATAAAACATTAGATCACAGAGAATGTTTTGCTAAACTTTTAAGATTAATGGATAGTTTAAAAATGATATTAAAAAAAGGCACTCATATCATATGTTTAAACTTTAAATTGGCTAATCTTCAAATGTTTCAGTAAAGTATTTTATTTTTTAAAGATTTTTAATAAAGAGATTTATGTTGTGCTGAAAGAATTGTAAATATGGCTAAAATTAACAATTTCACAAAAAACAAAACAAAAAACTCATTCCAATCAATTTAAATTCAATCTATTAGCTTGAAATTAAAACTAAAATAAAAGTTTTGAAGAAAGATTTTTCACTTTTAAAAATTTATTTTAAAACTTTGGTATCATTTTTCTTTGGTGCTAACCTATTCTAGTATCTCTTGGAAGTAGTATAATTTCAAAGTCCCATCTAAAGAAAAAGGTTGACATCACTTGTGCAATATCATCTAGCAAAGGCCACAAAAAATAATTTCTGCCTTTGGTTGGAGCTAAAATTTTGATTACAACACTGGACAGAGATATAACATGTAGGGACATTATTATTATTATAAATAAATAAAAATAAAATATAAAATAATAATGAAAATTATAAACAAAGGAAAATAAAACAATAATATTTAGACTCTTTTTAAATAATAAAAAACATCTCAGCTTGCCATAAAAACTGTTCCTGTCGGACATCCTGCCAAAAAGAGGTTAGATTCAATCGCTTTGCCATGAACCTTGTTACAGGCAATACATGTCTGACTTCTCTGTGATATGGTATGTAACAACAGTAATTTCTCCCTTTTATCACATGTCACCAGTGACCCACTATCATGGGTCACTGGTAGTAGTTGAAAGGAGAGTGACAACTATTGTGATACTGGTGGTGTGGAATTAGGATTGGGGGTTTCATGTGGGGGCCCCATGTGGAATTGGTGAGTTGGAGCAGTTGATGGCACAAGGGTGAAGGAATTGAGGTGTGGAGGCAGGGGAGAATTTTTTTTCCTTCCTTTCTGGTGGAAAGAGGCACTAAATGAGATGTTGGATCCATGTTGGTTGAAGATATAAACAGAAACACAAATGAGAGTCCCCAAAAGCCAGAATGTAGACAGTCTGAAATATCTCATGAGGAATGAGAAAATTCTTACCCGATTTGAAATAAATAATTTTGTTTTGGAAAGTTGATGGTTTTATCAATTGAAGGTTGTTGGCCAGGAAGCAAATTTTGGTAAAGACAAAATATAAACAATTGGATTTGAAATTGGTCATTTTGGAATTCAACAAACAAAATGAAATTCCTTTATGACAGAGGACATAGAGATAATTTTTAAATGCACAAAAATTTGTTGTTGAAAACAATTGTTGTCAGGAAAAAAGTAATGTATAAAACAAAGTTTATCATTTTGAAATAGATGACTGCTTGTCGGTGTCATGTCTCCAGGGTTGGAGAAAATGATAATTGATGGATAAGTAATGAGTTGAGGTATGGTAAGAGTTGGGCAAGATGCATATAAACCGAACACTAAGACAGCAGTAGCAGTACCTTTTCTTCCTTCCTTCCTTTCTTCCTTCAGAGGTTGTAATGAATCTCCATTAAAAATTACATCAGTAAAATATCTATTTCCTACATCACACATTTTTTAACTAACAGCATACATTGCAAGGAATTTGGAGTCTTTCACCTGCTTCTCCTACTACTTCTCAGGGCGTGGATTTCATCATTCATTGAACAAAAGATTAAATGTAAATTTTATTAATTACCCAGGTAAGAGTCTGGCATGGAATGCACTAATACATAAAAAAAAAAAAGAAAACAAAAAGGAAGTTATATCCTCTTAAAAATGAAAGTTATGTATATTATCTTCTATAATGGTATAAGGAAAAAAAATTACGAAAAGAAAATGGACATTTGCAAAAAGTTGAAGAACTATAAAAAAAATATCGTTTTTTTTTAAAAAGAAAATGTAACAATTTAATTTTAATGTGTGCAATATGACCTAATCCTTAGAATTAGTAAACAAATTATAAAGAAAAAAGAAACCTGATTACATTTTGAAAATTACCTAATTTTTTATGGACCCATGCTCTAAAGTTTATCCAGTTCATTTTTTATTTTATTTTTTAATAAAATGTATCCAGTTTCATTTTCAATTCCCAAATCCTGAAAATTAGAGAAAATAATGCAAGCCACAAATATAAATGAAATGAATGATCATTAAGAGGAAAACTGAACATATTTTTTAGAGAAGCCAAATATGTGTGAAATTTAAAGAACTAAGAATATATCCAGTTTATTTATTTTTTTTAAAGAAAATGCATAAAAATAACCAAGTGGAAAATGATTTGAGTGTGACAGTTTGGACAAAATACAATGAATAAGTAATTTATATTGTGTTAAAATGCATCATTAAAGAAAATATGAGAAAGATTTAAACTGTGTAATATCCACTAATGAAGCAAGTCTGAATTAAAATGGGGTTCAGCTGGTGATTTCCATTCATTCGGTCAGTAATACAGATTTTGAAGATGCTTCGGACACAAAATGAATGCAGTATACCCTCTTTTTGATTCATGTGTACCTTGAGTTGTATGGGAAGAGAGATATGAAACCAACTGATGATTAAAGAAGAAATATTTCTCTACAAGGAGGTGCAAATTCATTTTTGCTAAATTCATGCTGAATCTCTCTTTTATTTCATCCATTAAAGTTTCCAACTTAAAAATATTTTGTGAAAGAGAACTTTAAACCTAATGATTAGCCTATCAAATTGACAAGTGTCCTTTTTTCTTTTAAGATGGACCTGTTTTGATATGTGTAAGGAGGAAAATTAAAACACAAGTATTAAAAACACAACTATGAAATTGTCAACTTTGGAAATGTGAAAATATCTTCAGAAAGAGAAAAGATTAAATTTTATTTATATACTAATTTTAACAAATGAATATTTGGCAAGCTTTGACTCTCTGAATGTTTTAATCAGATTCCACTAGGTTTGACAAATGTAGCTCAACATATCATTACCATTTTGGAATCAAGCCAACACCATGAGCAAATTATAAACATTACAGGCCAGATCTAGACCTGCAATCCTGAAATTTTGGATTCCCAAATTTTCATTATTGCAATTGTTTTTTTTTTTTTTTTTTTTGCACAATTTTTTTTGTACAATAACAATTTTTATTAACTGGAAATAAATTTGGGAATAATTGAAATTAATTGCAAAATCCAACAAAAGTCACTCATGAAATAAAAATAATTGTTTGTATGGGAAGTAAGGACCTACATACATCAAATTGTTTTTAAATTAAGTGGCGACAGAAAAATTATTGTTGAACTTTTAAAAGGTAAGTTTAGATATTAATGCAATACTTAAATGCAGCAATCAATTATGAATTCTGTTGCCTATTGCATATGGCAGCAGCATACCTCACAAAAAGTAATCTCCACCGAAAGAGGACCAGATTGCAATAAAAAAAAAAAAAAAAGCCAAGGCTGCAGTGAGGAAAAGAAAGTTCCATGCAAATGAAAACCCAGAAGAGCTTCCAATGCTGAGAGTTAGGGACTCTCAAACTGAACACGCCAAAGGCCAAATCAAGAACCCTCTGCAGGAGCTAGCGTAATTGCCACCTGGCAGCTTTGAAGCTAGTAATTAATAATTATCATCAAATACATGTTTCAGATAAGTTTTTAAAATAATTCTTCAAATATTACTAAGTGTAAGAAATTCTAACCAAATAAATGTTTGCTATTTGCTTTCTCTTCTATCAGTCAGTAATGAGTTTGTAGGACTGGTTTGACTTTTTGGGCACTAAGACATTGTGAAGTACATTTCTTATCAACCTTAGGTGATAAGAAATGTACTTCTGTACTGATAAGGAAAAATATCATTAGAACAAGTTAAATGTTAAGGAATCTAATGGTGCTGAGAAAATATCAGGTGTAACAAGAAAATAGCAGTGATAACAAGAATTACTGAGTTTCTTATAACCGGAGATTTGGGGTTAAGATTTCAAATGAGGCTGATATCTACATATGTATGCATTAAACTGTGTAGATATTGCAGATTTTATAAGTATGTACTGAATAGTGGGAGTTAGGTGAAAGTGTTGAAAGTTTGATTTATATGGGAGTATAACAAATAACCTGCATGCAGAGAGAAAGATTCAATTAATACCCAAAAATAGAAAGAAAAGTAAGACATTTTCTCATCAAATTTATACTTATACAGGGAGATGGTCCTAAAAGAACTAAATCTACCAGGATTTATTATTAGTGGATAGAATCTTAATATAAGATATGCAAATAATACTAACATATTTGTGACAGGCTCAGAAAAGAAACTGAAAGCACTCTGAGACAAGGTAGCAAAGGAAAGCAAGAAGAAAGAATGCATGGTTGTCAGTAAAATAGACAGCGCAATGTGTGAGCTATTTATTGGGAGGGGATATCAAAGTCAAGCAGATACAGCAATTAAATATCTGGATAATAGAAAATGTGGTACAGAAATCAGAAATAGTGAAAAGTGCAAGATATTAAAACATAGGAACATCTTTTCTTCTTCTGTGAAATGATTGTCCAGAAAGTGTTACTATACAACATCTAGTCAACATTCAAACACAACTTTACATGTTTAATCTTTTTAAAAAGATCAGTATTATTGTTTTTAATTTAATCAAAACATTCATTGTATATAATCATTCTTTGTTGATAAAGGTAAATCATTTTTCATACCAATAACATTTTCTTTTCACTATTATTTTGAAAATTTAAGAATTACCTGATTTACTTTACAGAAGGAATATAAAATATACAACTGGGTAAGAGAAAGGTGAAGAAAGTAAAGAGAGTGATACATAATATACATAAAGGCTGGTTATAATTGGACTGACCAAAATGTTAATGTGGTTTTTTTTTGTAACATGACTAGAGATTTTAATTGTAACAGCTCATCAGTGTGCATTTTAAAAATAATTTTTAAATAGTTTCAGAAGTTTCTTTATATAGAATTGAAAATGGAAAAAAAAGTAAATTATACTTTTCATATTAAGAAAACTACAAATGCAAAGACTTGTGCAGTTTACAGAAAATACCATGAACAAGTTGGATAGAGGACATGTTCTAGTTAGTAAAGAAGTATAATATGTTGAAAGTTGGCGATACTAATTATAATGATAATTCTATCCCAGCTCCTGTAACTTTAGAAGTTTTTGAAAAACTTGTTAGATTTTTTTTTTTATAATTACTGAAAATATTAAAAAACCCACACTTCCTAAACTAAAGAGCATGTTAATTTTTAGGATGATCTGTGGTGCCAGGTGTTTGGTGTGTGTGTATCTATGTATGTATTTAATGTCTCCTTGTTAAGAGAAAATTTATAGTGATTTGCTGTTCAAAAAAAAATTTAGTTGGGTCATTAGGTACATAAAAAATGGACTCGTACAGTGTTAAATTGAACAGAAAGAATTTGTTTATTTACAAATTTGGGAAACGAAAAGAATGATATAAAGTTTTGCTCAAAATATTCTTTTGAACACCTAATAAAATTAAGCTTGGTAAAGAAAAAAAATGTCCATCTGAAAGTAGAACATATACTGTTGATAAAGTTAAAAATATGCTTGGTAAAAGAACACAGTGAAAGTTGAGGGTAATCGTAGTTGTGTTGTGTAGTTTAGTTATTGAAGCTTTGATCTGCATGTCCTAACTGGAGGTAGTTTCAAAAGAATAAATTGTCAATTTTTAGTTTCAGTTGTTTGCAGTTCTTGGTTGACCATTTGAAAACTTCATCTTGCTCTCAGGTGAAAATGTTAATTGATATGTTGTCCCCATTTGTCTGACTATCCATTCTGATGACATGAATGAATCTGGATTTTCTTCATTTGTGATCCTGATCTAAGTTGCCAGGATCAGGAAGGTATTTTTTCAAATTATTGCAGATCTTGAATTCCTTTCTTCTGATTGGTTGAAAATAATCCAAACAAGTACTTAGTGTGGGAGAAGTGGTTCTGGACCATCATAGAATATGAGTTAGTATATAGTGATAGAATAATAGGTACTGCTAAAATGAGCATGATGAATGAAGCCTCCAAACCTTATAAAAACAAAGTTTTATTGTCAAAATATTTATGTTATCATTAAGAGGAAAGACCAAAGTATTTTTTGATTATTTTAATTCTTTGTAGCTCATCTGAGATTTTGGTTAAAAATCTTTTTTTTTTTTCACATCAGCAGGTGCAGCAAAGATTGGGATGGAAATTTAGCATCTTGTAAAAATCAAATAATTGTTGGATTTTAATTAAATTTTCAGAATTTATTCACAACTGACTTAAATCATTTAAAATTTTTTTTTTATTCCCACTTAGTTTTATGAAATTTCAAGAAATTAAATTCCGCCCTCTTCATATTTACATTAGTTAAAAGTAGGACTCCCTTTACTGAAAATCACCTCTGAATTGTAAAATAAAAAATGCAATTATGACATTAATTAGAAAAGCTTTTAATTGCTTTTATAAATAAGATATATTAAAGACACTATTTTTCTTAAGAAAATATTTTTTTCCATGAATAATGAATTTTTATAAGAATTGTTTACATTTAAAATGAAATTTTTATTTGAATAGTTTAATTTTTAAATCTTAATTATTAATTTCACGCTTTTAGATCATATCATTATTAAGTAAAAACTATATTTACTAATCATAAATGGAAAAGCTTATCAAACTGCAATATTTTTAAAAGAATTTTAATTTTTTTTTTGTATGTGTATAAATGTGCCAACTTATGGAGACGGTGGCCCATATACATCAGAAAATAAATTTAAAGCCATAAAATATCTAAAATTCAATAAAACATTAGATTATTTTCTTAATTTTTTAAGCTTACTGAGTACTTTATAAAAAAATAAAAAGCGAACATTGAAGTCAACACTCAGAGGCGACAGGCTGTGTCACGCTGGACACAATTGTCAGGCGCGACGATTGCATCCAGCATGAAACAGCCTGTCACCTCTGAGTGTTGACTTCAATGTTTACTTTTATATTTACATATGCTCTATCTCTGATATTGAGCACTTTATCCCAGAAATATAGCACACATTAAAACTATATTTCTTCATATATATATATATATATATATATATATTCAATTATTTTTTTTATAGCTAAAGCCCCCATAGAACAACATTAGATAAATATCAATCTGTTAAACATGTTAACAGCTTAAATAAACAGTTACTGTTATGTTAAAAAAATAAATTTCTGCAATATTTTAAAATTAAAGTAAATAATATTTGTTTCAAATCAGATTAATTATATTATAGGTAATATTCCTCAAATAAAGTTTCATAAAAGCATATTTTATTTTTGGAAGACTTTTTAATAAAGAGAATTTCATTGAGATGAAAAATAAAAAAAAAATCTTTCCAGTCACTTTAAATTGGTTTTTGAAATACAGCAAAGTATTTTGTTTATTGGAAATATTAAATTTAATCCATTAACTTAAAATTAAAACTTAAAATAAAAGTTTGAAGTTTTTAATTTTTAAAAAATTCATTTTAAATCTGATGTATAGTATTTTCTGTAGAGGTACCTATATAATAATAATTATGTAGAAGTCTAATAAGTGAGTACCCACAGATCTGTGTAAAAAAAAATCCAGGACTATGTTAAAAAGTTTCAAGGACTGAAACTGATACACACACACACACACACACACACACACAAAAGTGAATGGTCATCAATTCAAAATGGTCAACTCAAAGTTTTTGATTTATCTTTTAATAGTTTGACAAATGAGATGTTCAAAGAAAAGCTACAGCTGGTTCCAATAATTCAGGTCACATAGATCAGTTGAAAGAAAGTTGAAGAAATCAGTGTTGAAGGCTGAAACATAACTGAATGCAGACCTGGTTATGTTACACATTTTGTGTAGCATTCTACAGTTTGGAGTTCTACTACACTTAAAAATTTTGAATTACTTTAATTCTTCCTGCTACACATTTCAGCTATCTAGATTACTCATGGTTTGTGATTGTCACAAAAATTCTTGACTGTTGCACATTTCTTGTGAAGTTAAGTATAATGGTTTTAATGAACAGAACTATAAATAGAAATTTTCACAAAAAAGACTACACATTTTAGCTACCCCTACTACTCATGGGTTTTGTTGCACATGGCATGGAACACAATGATCTTAACATTTTTTCAGTTCATCTAGTTTAGCATTCAGCTCCTCTCCCAATTTGGATATCTCTATGGATTTGTCCTTTGCAGATCTTTGTATGGCATTGGACTTTGTGATAAGTGCGAAGTTCTGAGTGTGACCAGCTTTCTCCATATAGCTGTTATAGTATATAAATATCAAATCCTTTTATACATATTTTTTTTGACAACCAATAGGTGAAGCACAAATAAGTAAGAAATGCCCACATCATTAAAACAAAAACTTTTGTATAAATCAGTCAAAGAAAAAAAAAGAAGAAGAATCCAAAATTAAATAATTGATTTCTGGAATTTGATTAGGCAGTACAGTCATGTGCTAATGCTTCTGACTATGTCTGTGCATTTAAACTCCAAATGAACTGGTCGCCAGGTGCTGTCCCACATAATCTGAAAAGCTTATGTTTGGAGCCAATCATATGATCAGGATAACTATATAAACACCGATTTTGGGGGCACTAAAAACACACAGAGCAAAAACCCAATCAGCAGCTGGACATGGATCACTCATCAATGACAAGCTGTTGGATCTATAAACATTTGACCAGAATTCTCTCATTACCATAACACCTCAGTCTACACACCATTCAAAGGAATAGTTACACAAAAAGAAATTTTCATAGCCATAAGAAAAAATGTCTAGATCATCTATCTGTATGCCCATTTCCTTTTGGAACCATTGTAATCAGATTTCACATATTAGCATGAACACAGAGTCAGCAGCCACACATACACTGTTAAAATGTGCTTTAGACACATGCACATATATATACACTTTATATTGACCAAGGCATATGACTTTACAAACTACCTTTAACAAATGAAAAATTTTGTCAAATACTTGAACTTTGATTTTTTATGACCAAAACAAACACAATGTACAGGACATTGGTATTTGTTTAAAACTTAACTTAAACCTGTACCAATAGTTAAGAACATAGTTTTTTTTTTATGAAACTTAGAATTCTTTTTCTTTTTTTTTTTTTTTTAATGTAATTAATTTTAAATGGTATTTATGAGTTTACAGTTTTTTTTCTTATTTATTTGCTAAAATTACAGATTAGGACCCAAAAACCAATTTAAAAAAGAAGCATCATGGTGTAAAAAAGTCTGAATATTCCAAAAATAGCATTAAAGATTTGCGGAAACATACTGTTTAGAGATACTGACAATCTTAGTGGGGTTTTGTATGCTGGGTTAGGCCTTGTTTACACGCCTTGATTACTGCACACTGGATCGAGGAGGCCAGGCGCATAGTAATCAAGAAGGCCAGAGCACAGTAATCTAGTGACTCGTCCCATAAGGGCGGCTGTGTTGTACCCGGGACCAAACTAAGATTGCAAGTGCAGTTGATTCCCACAAATTTTCACTGCTATATTTTTTTTAATAATCAGGCCTTCTTTTTTTTTTTAACAGCAGAAATGATGTTTCTTTTTTTTAAATTGGTTTCTGGGTCCTAATCTGCAAGTGCAATGTTACCATTTATTATTTTATTGCTCTTTATTTTCGTACCAATTTGATGTCATATCCAGTAATTGAACCCAATGTATTTTGAAAAAAATATTATGAATAAGACAAGAAGAGTCATTGAATTTCCGAAAGGGAAATGTAGTCAAATGCGGTATTTCATTTTGTAACATCCAGACAAAAAAATAAATAAACAATAAAGAATTTCTAAAATGAAAAAAAAAAAAAAAAAAACAATAAATTAAAATTATTTAAAAAAAATTAAAATGGCATTTTAATCTTACTCTTATATTTCGATTCTTCAATCATAAGTAAAAAAAAAAAAAAAAAAAAAAACTTTTCTGATTCACACTGAAAATTAATTACAAGTAACTTTTTTTTTTAAATAAGTGTAGATTTTTTTCTGTCCAAATATAAAAGAACGTAACATGTTTTTAAAATGCAAATACCAAATGTCAGAAACATTTATTTTTGTAGTTTTATTTAATTATTTTCGGTAAGATTCGGGACGAATTTTTTCGTTAACCCTAGAAATTAATAACGGAAAAAATAAGTTAAGGGGAGGGGGCAAACTCCATAAAAAACATTTCCCAATTTCCCAACCTGGTCAGTGTACAATTCATGAATAAGTACTGTAAATTCTGTTTGAATCGGATAGATAATTCTTTGATTTTTGTCAAAAATTCTAAAAAATAAAAAAAACGGGGTGGCTATTTGTATTTGTTTTCATTTCTTTAAAATAAAATAAAAAAAGCATCCATTTTATTTTAAACTTGTACCTAAAAATTAACAGGAATTATTAGCGATTATTGAATTAGTAGTAAAATGACGTGACTAAAAAATCCATGTTTTAAACTTTCATTCTTAAATAACGTTGTTTTTTTTTTTTGGTGTTTATTTTTAGTTTTGCATTAAATTTCGGTTAAAAAATAAAAAAGTTTCATAATTCACAAGGTCAAACAAAATAAAAACAGGCTGACTTCAGACGAGAAACACGTGGGCCACATAAAGGAAGACCATCTGATCTTTAAAAATTGTTCTGTTTATTAGTCGATTCTTTTTCTATTTTTAAAAACAAATAGAATTTTTATAAAATCATTCTCTTCTCAACCATCAAAAACACTGAAGTTGACTTTCTCGATGAAACTATTGTTCATGTTAGTTAAACTATGACATTTTGGTTTATTTACATTTTTTAATCTTGAAAATAAATTATAAATCCACCCACATTGATTTTTAAACTAAAAAAGCAGATCCGGAAATCCATTTTTACCGGGTTATACTCATCATCGAGACAAGAAGAAGATCAATCAATTTCATTAACACTTAATTTAATTACTTAGTGTTTAGTGTTAGTTAAGTTAATAAAATTGATATTGCGTTACTAAAATTTAGTTACTCGACTGATACTGAACTAAAGACAGAAAAGCAAAATTAATTTTAAAAAAATAATTCGTTTTGATTAATTCCTAAAACAAAATTCCGTAGTTTTTAAAATCAAGTCAAGTCAAAAAATATAAACTTGTAAAAAGAAAAATATCGAAGGAAACGAAAGTAAGTTTTAAAAAAATAAATATTGTTTTCACTTTTACAATACCTGACAACAATCTGGGTGACACGCTAAGATTTTTACATTTTTGGGCAGCCCATGTCGGTGAAAGTCTCAGCTTAGTCAACATCGAAGTTGTAGTATTGACAAGACATCGGACTGTGCACAACGCCATCATTAATTCAACCGGGTTATGAATTTTTGTATGTGTTCGCTGGACTTGAAATATAAAACTGAAAAGAAGTAAGGGATTACATATCTTTATACAGTGGAGTAGAAGTGGCGGGGATGATAAGTAAAATGATACCGTACCTTTATCATAGGTACGCAAGTACTTGAAAAAAGAAAAGAAAAGCAGGTCGCACATGGTTTTTTTTAACTGTTTGCCTACTAAAGTAACAATGATACAAGAAGATTTAATTCTTTAAAACATAAAGTGGACAGGCTTTAAGTTTTTTTTTTTTGTTTTTACTTAGTGACAATGTTTAAAAATAAACATTTTCGGTATAAAAAAAAATTAACCATTGAAGTAGTAGGAGGATCATTTGTTTTTACTTTTTTATGCTGTTCTAAGCTTCTTTGTAAGTACAAATTAAAATTAATCATTATGGTTAAAAAGACTTCATTAAATGATAATATGACTATCAACATCCATTCATTACTTCTTTAAGTTTTTTACACTTGATCTGATTATTATGGTTAGAAGAGAAAGTAGTTTAAAAACTAAAAAAAAAAAAAAAAGTAATGGAGGTACCATGACGGGCTTTGTAAAAAAAAAAATAAATAAAATAAATATCGTTGAAGTTAAATTTTGGTTTTGGAAGTTACATATGAAACAGAATAATAGTGGTCTACCAAAAAATCCGAATTATAAATAATAAATGAAACGTTAACTTTTATGTAATTAAAATTAAAAATTTTCGACATCAAAACATTGGCACGTTTTTTCACTCATCGACTCACCGCGATGCCATGGCAAACAACATTTAAAAATCCAATAGTTAGACTTTTTTTTAGAGATATGTTTCGAAGTTTGTTAGTAAATTTAAGGATTAATTAACTGGCTTTTGCATAAGTAATGTTTACTTTAAAACTTAATGAAAATAACGTTTATTTCCGTACCTGTGCAGCCTCCAAACATGCACTAAACAAAAATAAACATAACTTGTGACCTTGGCCATGCCAGCATAAGAAATGTTTCAACTCCCGAGACTACGTGTACACCCAACCATATTCCTGTACTCTTTACCAACAATAAACGTTGTTTCACTCTAAATCCATGTTATTCCTTTCTCTAGCTACCATACGCTTAATATAACAGTCTCATAAATTATCTAATTGCATCCAATTATTCTGAAATTAAAAGTTGAATTATCTTATTACTCTTCCAATAGTGAAACTGACTCACTCAAAGGTTATTTCCTTTTTGAACATTCATACAAAAATAATCTAACAGTTGCTAAAATGAAAAAAAATTGAAATTCTTTTAAAAAAGGTTTGCACTCAAAAATGGCATTAAACATTACAGTTTTAAATTCTTCAAACCTATCTTCATTTAACAAAAATCTCATCTGATGAAAAGTAAGTGGATGAATTTCAAAATCACAATGAAAAATTACTAGTAATTATTTTTAAAATCTTATACTCTGTTTCAAACTAAATCTTTTTCTGATTTACTCTATATCAAAACCTGTCATCTGGATTTCAACACTAAAAATAAAAAACGTTGCTGTCTATGCAGGGACACTGAGCATCATATCTAGCTCACCACCCCCATACAATATAAACGGAGCCAATCACAAATATTGCAGCTAAAACAAAAAAATGCTGAGTCATGATTTACCCTGTCTGCTTTTAACCACTATCACGCTGTATGTGATTTCATTTGCTGTACAAAAAGGTTTATCCTGTCACTGAAGGTGACTCTGATCCCTGAATTTGAATTTGTCTGAATTTTATAGTTGTGTTGTCATATCCTGCTATAGCAATAGTGAACCTTTGAGTGAAATTAATAAAGTTAATGTAATTGAGAAGCCTTGAAAAAGAATGTAGTGGAAAGGGAAATAATATTAAAAATGCAGCATGCATTTGCTCACAGTCCTAAAGGCAAATGCGAACAATCAGACAGGCTGTTGCCATTACCACTGGTGACCTCTGTCAACTGACCATACACAAAAGCATCAACTTCAGGCTCTACCAACTCTCTCCATTCTCCAGCTCACTTCCCTCACCCACAGAGACATTCTGCCTTGATCCTCTAGATCAGCAATACAAAGAATTTTATCTTAAAAATGGGCCACTTTTTTGTTTACTTTTTTTATTCTACCTCACCAACAGTATTTGCTGTTTCATTTATTCTCTCCTGCTACTACATGCACATATATAACAAAAATAAATTGATGTATTACTACTTTTTAATGGAAGTCCCACATATAAGAAGATGCAGACTGGATTCTTAATGTCACAATGTGACTATAAATAATTATCTGAGGCCAACTATGGTTAACACTGTAATATATCAATAAAATAGTACATTAAAGCTTATTTAAGCTGGTAAGTGTTTCTTATTTTCATTATAATTTAATGTACTATATATCTCAACGAATATGTTATACACATTTGGAAAACAACTTAAACATGGAGAAAATGTTAACGTTGACAAAACTAGACCTTGGCCCCTAACTCCCTCACAGTGGTTAAAAAATGGAGATATTGGGTGAGAATTTTAAATAACCTTTTTGAAGAATGTGAGGAAAATGCTTCAAATACTGAAGTTGCTTCTTATATAAGCAACTTTTAAAGAAATATGTCAAGATGTCAAATGAAATTTTTGCCAAGCATCTTCTTGCTACTTGTCACCAAAAACCTGGAGAATCTCTGGATAAATGAATTAAAATTCATGTTTTAAAATAATAAAATGAATTCAAGACCAGTTCCAAGAGAATCAAACCCAGAATTAATAACTAGTCAAGATTCAGTAAAATTGAGCAAAACCAAGGTCACCAACCTGTGACAATAGATATTCGCACTTACAGGATCCAAAGTGCCTGAGGTGTCTGGACTACTGTACCACCATTTATGAGAGGTCCAAGGTACATGCATGATGTTGAGCCTTTTTATGAATGTCAGTCATTTGCATACATTGACAACCACCCACTTTAAAAGGCAATATACAATGACGGTGAAGGGCAGAGAAAAAATTGGAAGTGGAAGCAAGCAAACATGAGATTTCTTCTTTTCTTTTTTTTTTTTTTTTTGCAAGACTGTGCTAATTGTTAACATGGTTACTGAAACTAAATAACCATCCACTTCTTGCTAATAAGAAGACATGATTAATGTGATAAAGAAGAATTTTGAAATTAGATTTGGAGATTCATTCTTATTGTACTATGTGTTCAAAATGTGTGTGTTCATACAAATTATTCTATACAAAGAAGAATTTTGAATTTTGTTGGTTCCTAAGCTGGAGATTTGTTTATGTTGATCACCCAAGAACACAATTATCATTACAAAAATATATCTAGGGAGATTCCAAACAAAGAGAGTACCATGTAGAAATTAACAAGATCTTCTAAGATTAAAGCAGTCAGGGTGGAGAAATTACATAGCATTGTAAAATGTCTTTTTGGGGAGTCATCTATATAAATGAGAACTCCCCAGTTCAAGACACAGAACATCAGGCCCCAAAAAGGAAGGTCAACAGACAAAAGTTACCATGTCCTCAAACAGGAATTATACAATTTTGTCTGTGGTATGCAATGTACCATAGACAAAAGTATACCCTATTTGTTAAAATATATAGTACATTAAATTTTAATGAAAATAAGAAGCATATATGAGGTTAAATAAGCTTTAATGTACTATTTTATTGGTATATTACAGTGTTAACCATAGATGACCACAGATAATTATTTATAGTCACATTAAGAATCAAGTCTGCATCTTCTTTCCTTTCACTGTGACATGTGATGCATTGGATGTTGCTATTTCTGCAACCTTGAACCAAGGAGAAAAACCTGTAGTATTCATGTCTCAAAACCTGCAAGTAAGTGAATTACACTGTTCTGTTGTTGAAAAGGAAGCACCAGCAATCACTGAAGCTGTTAGAAAGTGGTACCATTTTTTGGCACAGCAAATTTTCACTCTAATAAGTGATCAACACTTTGTAGCCTGACAATTGGAAAAGAACCAAGATCAACGATAGCAATGTCCACAAGTGGAAAATTGCACCATTTGCCTTCAGCTATTCAAATGCAATACAGATGTGATGAGAAGCATTTAAGCATTCCATACTACATCTGAAACAAATATATCAATAGAAGACAATAATCTTTCTTTCCCACCTGAGACCAATATACTGATGATGAGGTAGGGCTATGCTGATGACATAGTTATTCATAGTTGCAATAACAATGATCTTGAACAGAAAATCAACATTCTCTACCAAGTGTTCTAAGAAAAAGAACTTGAGATAAACCTTTCCAAAACAGAAACTATGATCTGGAATTGGAATGAAAGCAATAATGGCACATAACCTAAATCTATCATAAAAATTCAAAGAGAAAACATCAATACTGGAAAGAACAATAACAGCTACTGGACTTGAAAAACCTATTTTCTGAAAAGTTGTTTTAAACCTTTGAGCTCTGACCACTGCTTTACCGGTGGTAGAGAAAAAAGATGTAATGCTCAGCCACTTGTTGAGCAGTAGTAGAGAAAAATTATGTAAGGCTCAACCACCAGCTGGACAATGGTAGAGAAAAATGATGCAATGCTCAGCCACCGGCTGAACAATGGTAGAGAAAAATGAAATCAAATTATCTAATTTTCCTGGCAGAAACTAGAATGGACTTCTAAAGAAAAAGGCTGCTGCTCTTATCACGTTCAGCTGAAGAAACGTAAAGTTGCAAGTAAAAATTCAGGCATCTGCAAAAATATGATGAATAAAACAAGGCCTAACCAAGAATTTGCAGAATTCTCTGGAAAATGCCTTTCACATTATTTCCTGGGTCTTGTCTCAAGCTAGGATGAGAAATATCTTCCTTTTTCAGGCCTATCAACTTTTTGTCAATATTTATACAGGCACTGTAATAAATTCAGCAGACAGACAAGCCAACATCCATTCTTCAAGGCGGTCGTGATAAAAGAGAGAGCATCAAATGCTTCTTTTTCGCATGCGCAGAGTTCAAAAACATAGCACAGGCTCCCATTGGTCAATGTAGACATGTTTTCAGAGACAGATCCAAAAAGGGATTTTTTTAATCTTTATAGAGATAACTTCATGTTTGAGCTCTTATCCACAAATTAAAAGTAATAAGCTACATTAATTATACTAGAAGTTATGTAAATGCAAAATTGTTAAAAAATATTTGACTTACATTTTAGCTATTGATTTTAAACTTCACCTTTGATCAAGTGATGGAAAAAAGCAATTTAAGGATCAATATATTTCAAGCAAAGTCAATAAAATATGACTGGCAATTAGACAAAGCAATTAATTAGGAGACAAAGACATATTTTAATTAATATCTTCTCTTCACTTCCATAGAATTGTTTCTTAATATGACAAATCTTTCTTTGAAATCTGCTTGATCGTAACTGAGAGTAATAAATATCAATTTACCTTTTATTGATGGTGCAATGTTATTGTTTTACAGTTCTAATAAAAACTAAATCTCCCCTGCCTAACATTATTTATTCAACTCCAGATTTTGTCATTTACTGTTGGCAACTGGGTGTGGCATTGGGTTTTTTTTCTGAATGTAGATGCTACATCCTCATGAGGATGTAAGAGACACTCTCCTCTTTTCCCACTTGGTTAGGTGCTTATAGATATATCTGTCATCTGGTTTATCCCACATGTACACATCCCAAGAGCAGGTGGGTCAACCACTTGGTCACATATCAGCAGCCATTAATATTCTGTGAGGTGTGGATTTGCATCTGGTGATTAGGTGTCATCTTTCAAGTCAACCTGCTGATGCACCTGGCTTCTCTGAAGCTTCAGTGTAACACTGAGTGCAAAATTAATTTTAGCAACATATGGGATGATTCACATATTTTATTCTTACCACTTATAAATAAAATGGTTTTTCATTTTCCATAAAATTGGCAATTTGATTTGAAAAAATACCTGGTTGAATAGCTTAAAACTTGTTACAATTTATACAATATGCTTTATTTACCAACACTAATACTAACAATCTAAAAGCTTATAAAAGTGGAATTACAGAAGACAATGATGGTTTTAAACAAATTAACTTTACATTAAAAGAAAAATAAAACATTTTTAACTCTGATATTAAAAGCAAGGAAATAAATAGTCTTTGTAAAATATTTTATAATTTTCCTTGTTAACAAACAAACCAGTTTTAATACAGAATTTAGTCTTTGGATGTTTTTTGTTAGTTCTAATTTCTTAATTTTATTTTTAGCAATCTGAAAAGAATATGAAGTTTAAAGATATATAATTAAAAATGACTGAGGACAATAATTTTAGTGTGAAATTTAAATCATTATTTTTAACTTCAATTTCTTTAAAAGTTTCAAAAGCATTTTTTTCATTTGAGCTTTCACATTTGTGAGAAAATGTAGTCAAGGAGGTAAACACTAAACAGCAGTCAAGATTAGTCAACTAATCAAGATTAGTCAACTAATCAAACAAGCTCAACAAAATAATCAAGTGACAGACACAAACAGGAATACAATTTATTAAAACAGAACATTTTTATTTGTGTAAAAAAAGTTATTTTTGCTTTTAACAATGCAATATTTTTTCATTCACTTTACAATTCTAGCAATCCTGATTCTAGTTTTCACATCAATATTTCTCTTTAACTCCATCACCATATAATCTTCAAACAAAGTGCAGAAACAATAGACAAATTTAACTGAAAAAGAATTGTTTTTTTATCACTTTTGAAACATTCTTTCACTATGAGGGAAAATAAATATGAATTAACCACAGGTTTAAAATTCTAGTTAAATTGATAAATTTTAAAAATAAGACTAGATGAAAAAGCCTATTAAGAAGTAATAAACTTCAATATTTATAATCAGTAGAGAACTAGCAGATTTCTTCCAGTTAAGTTAAAAGAGATTAAAAATCATTCTACTTTCTACAGTAACAAAACTTTTACTTCATGCAACTTTCATTTGAGATAGTATGGCTATTGCATGCCTATATATATATATATATATATATATATATATATATATATATATATATATATATATATATTAATCTACTTATCAAACAAAAATATTAGCTCCTATGATTTACAAAATTTTTCACTCTTCAAATTTGTCAGAAAATTTATAATTGTCCAAGACTTCCATAAATAGTTTTTGGCAATTAATCTGGCACTTGAGTTTAGTGCATATCAAAAAAGCACCAGACATTTTCCGGTGTAAAGAATATGATTCTTCAGGTGGAGGGGTTAGCCGATGTTTCACCATTACAGGTATGAGATTTTGGATACGGTTGGTGGTGCTCTGAGAACTAAAATTAAAAATACCATCATAAGAGAAAGCCTCCCCAAGAATCATCACTGTGTCAATGTGGGCCTCTTTCATGACTTTTGTTTCATATCCAGTGAGGAACCCAAGCTTTTGGGACCAGAACAAGATCCCATCACGATTTTGGTCAGCAGCAGACTTGATTACTTTCATATATTTGTCAACAAAGTTTTTATTGAATTTTCGAGTGGCTCCAAAATCTAGCAGTCCAATTTGGTTAGTGTTTGGAAGAAAAAAAAAATTTGACCAGTTAGGATCAGTTTGCATAAAGTTAAAGATAAATAATTCTTTTAATGTAAGACGCAGAATGTTTTCCCCAATCCAGTTTTTGGTTTCCTGGTCAATTTCACTGCACTGATCAACGGGAACACCTTCTAGATAATCAGTTGTTATAACTCGAGTAGTGCTTAATTCTAGATGAACCTTGGGAACAACAAACACATGGTCATCTGCTAGTAACTCCCAGAATCTTGTCCCACAAGATGCTTCCCTTTCATAATCAACTTCCCAGGATAATTCCTTTTTGGCAACCATTATTAAGTTGTCCATGTAAATACCCTCTGGAATAAAGTTCCACACTTTCATCACAGACATAAGATTGTTGATGTCACTATCAATACTTCTAGCAACTCCTGGATACTGGATTTTCATAGCAGCTTGTTTACCATTCAATAAAGTCACTCGATGCACCTCACCAATTGAAGCAGCTGCAAAAGGCTTATTATCAAAGGAAAGCACTTTACTTTCCCAGTCATGACCAAGTTCTGTATTCAACACCCTCTTCATTTGCCATTCTGGCATGAAGTCTGCACTGTGCCGAACTCTTTCAAATATTTTCTGCAGTTCTGGGTTGATAAATGAATTATCCTGAATGCTCAGCATCTGGCCCAGCTTGAGGGCTGCACCCCTCACCTGACATAATGTATTCACAATTCGTTCTATGTTTGCTTCAGTTAGGAAAGGACTTGGCCCAAGAATAGTGTTGGCAGCTTGTTCTGAAGTTTTCTTGCTCAGCGTTCGTCTGGTTACTTCAGCCAGCGCCCCCATGCCAAGGCCAGCTGCAAGACCACTGTAACTGATCAGCCGAGCAAATCTTGATGCTGGCACTTTAGTCTCTTTGGCCACACTGGATAATTCTTGTTTCTTTGGTAAATTTTCATATTTTACTTTTGGAGGAATGGATTTGGTTTTAGATGAAGGAGGAAGCATTGTTGTTGTAACTTCTGCTTCTGATTTGCTTACAGTCTTTCCAGTTACAGGTTCAGGTTTGACATCAAGAATTTCTTCTGCAGTTATACCTTGCTGAATGGGTTGTGTAATTGGCTGGATTAAAGGTTCATTTATGAAATTCTTGAAAGTGATAGGGGATTTGTAATCCACAATGTCCTCTTTAACCATAAAATCATCTGACATAGGGAAATCTTCCACATTTACTGCTTCTTCTGTTTTAGCTGCCTGATCATGGTAATTACTAATAATCATAGATATCTGGCTGAGCACAGTCTTAATAGAGGAGGCTTGGCAAGAAGCTAGCTGCACACCATCTAGCACTCTCTCAGATATCTCATGCCTACTTGCAGTAGCCTGCTGCAGATTGTGAATAGCCCATGAAGCTGCATTTTCAGAAGGTGTCTTGAGGCTGGAATTGTTCCAGCAAGTTTTTATTTCTTTGCTATGAATTTCAGCAAGGGCCTTAAAGATGCATTCAAGACCTTTATAGACACCAAGAACGTCACTGGTATTTCGTGACATGGTTGTAATAGTGACAGGAAATCCAATCTGCTTTCACTGGAACTTAAAAATCAACATGAATCCCTGGAAATAAAAAAATAAAAGAAAGAAATCAGCTCCTGTTGCTAAAATATGTTCTGGAGTTAAATTAAATAAAACTGATGAAGTAGAAACACAAAATAAGAAAGAAAATCTCTCCACAAGACCTCATCGTACAAGTGGATAACAAAAAATAGAAAAAAAATAGAATGTCAAAAATCAACTGGACTTAGCAGGTAAATAAAAACAAAAATCTTAAAGAAATATTTTTTATTGCAAACAAAAGCCCTAAAATATAAATTAAAAAAATAAAAAATCTACAAAGGAACATATTTTATTTATTTTTTTAAAATTTGCAGACTAAGGTATCAAACTTATCTTCTGGGTTCCAAATATTTATTTTTCAAGAACTTTTTTCCTCTAAAATCTTAGAGATTGACTGCTCTAAAAAATATTTTCTTCTGCTAAAAGTTTTATTAAAATCCAATAACTATATGATTTTTGAACAAGGGTCTCAACTTTGCATCAACCATCAGGCAGATACCATACTTAGACTTCACAAAAGGATAACAACACTCAGAAAACAGTCTTGGTCTGCCTACCCTATGTGAAGGGATTATCGGAAAAAATACAAAAGATCTGTGGTCCATATAACATCAGAACAACCTTCAAAAGTGGTTTGATACTTCACAGACACCTCTTACGAGTAAAATGTTCCATAGAGAACATGATTAAGAACTGTGTGAATGCCATCCCATGCAGCTGTGGCAAGAAATATAAAGGAGAAATAGGATGCCCCCTTAAGATAAAACTACAGGAACACTGTAAAGCCATAACACGAGGGGAAATAGAAAAATTAGGTGGAGGGAAAAGGGAGATCACCACTCCCTGTAGGACGAGGTTGAAATAATAGACAGAGAACATCACTGGAAAATATGAAAACTTAAGAAATCAGTGCATATGCTAGGCCACAAAAATTTCCTGAGCTGACCAAGCATAGAAATGAATACAATATGGGAATCAGTAATACAGAGTGCTAGAGAATAGCAACAACAAATTGTAATATGAGCTCTGGTTAAAAATGGTTACCAAAAATTCATACACTGATGTCCCTAAGGACAAAAGCATTATTTGAAGTAATCCAGTTCAATACCTGGCCACAGCAGATGTGAACAAAAAAAGAGTCGAGTTACTCAAAGTAAATAAATGAAACTGAGATATCCAGAAAAGGCATGGCACATGGAACTAGAACACTCTATCCCAGTGAATAAAATAAAGTGTTCGGTTCGAAATTCCATCACCTGAAGAAAGCCAGAGTGTACAATGGCCGAAATGACAACAATCTGAACAATGTAAAATAGTTACAATACCTCATTTCAGAAATATGGACAAACATTTTTTAGATGCAAATATATCCAGTTCTGCTTAAAATATAGAAATAATATATATATATATATATATATATATATATATATATATATATATATCTCAGAATTTTTTCTATTCTTTTAGAATGTTTTAAATGACTATATAAATAAGTCTTATGTTTCATAGCTTTTTTACTCAGTGTTAAACTTTCAATGAATATTGGGAGCAATACTTGTTAAAATCAATCATTTGGCTCTCTGAAAGAAGCTCTGTGGGGAAAACGAAATAAAATTGATGAATAAAATAATAATAAAAAAAGAAAAAAGAGATACATTTTCCCATGATGTAAAGGAATTGGAAATATGATTACCTCGCTTGGCTTTGTAAAATGCCGTTAGGTGCTGTTGAAGTCTATAAAAAGACAAAAATTTTCCTGCATCAGCTCTTTGTAAAACCATGTGGTAATTACATTGAGGAATGTTAGTTTCTCCAATCCACTAACAGCTGAACTCTCTTTTCATTTTGCAACACATGTAGCTCAAACGTGTCTTCCAAAAACTTCCACCTATGAAGTAAATCAAGCTTTCTCTTTGGTTGTTCCAACTCAGCACAAGGCCATTGTAACGCTGCTTATACTTACTTACCCTAAGTTCTAGACATCCCATAACTATGTTTAAATCTCCCATTGATAAAATAAGTAAAAACCCTCCTTTGGATGTTCCAACTCCGTACAAGGCTGACTTGAGTTTGACCATTAATACAATGCTTATACTTACTTACTCTAACCCCCTGGACTAAAAAGAAAACAGACATAGCCAAGATACATTAAGAACTTTGTCTCACTTACAGTCACCATAAAAAGAGAATAAACGGTCTGTGGTTGCAACTCAAGTTTTTGCATGCTGCTACTTCTTAATTGTTTACATATGAATACACACCCACATAAAATATACACAGACATGGAACCTTTTTTAAAATTCCATTATCTCATAGTAGAGGATACCTTTAAACCCCACCATATAAACAGTATCAATTTCTTTGTATGAAAGAAGTTTCATATGGTGTGTAGTGCTTCATTTTGCTCACAATCTCACATTGTTGTTTTCATAACTTGTCAAATAATTTTCATTATCTTGACGCCTCTCATCAAAGTATAACCAAACTGATGTGATTTTTAATTATTGATTTGGATATTTTCTGTATTGTCTCTCTCATTGTACAATGTTTAGTCTTGATTTGATTGCTTTTTAAAGTTTCTGTTTAGTTTAAACATCAACTCGTCTAACCAGCAGCACAGTAACGTTCAATGAGAATTCTCCAACATGAAACACTGAAAGTGAAAACGACTTTTGTTTGACTTTGAGACATTCACAATATCTTCTCCATAAAAAAACGATCAAATACTGTTTCTGAATTAAATTTACCGTCTTTCATAAAAAATGCTGGGTTCGATTTTTTATTCTATTCAGGTAACTTAAAATTTCTCAAAAATTAAAAATTTCCGAAAGAAATTAATTTTGCGACATTTATTACATTTATTATGCATTTTCATACAGAAAACCTTCAGTAGTTTAAACTTTTTAAAGTAAACTGAAGTCTTCCAGTCTGTTACTGACTTCATAAACAAAGTAATTCCCAGATGTCTTACACAGAGAATTCATTACAGATTATTCGAATTTCATTTTAATATCCTTTCACTTTTTCAACTTTCAGCAATTAGTCTCGCCTTTTTCGTTGATTTCAAATGAAATAAAATAAAATCCACATTTCATTTAGTCAACGAAAGTCACATAAAATGTTAACATAAGAAAATATTCTTTTAAAACTTACGTAAGGTAAACAAGTTATTCTTTATCGTCCTTGGCATTGAAATGACATACCAAAGTCATCCTTAAATTGTGAAATAGCTTCGCGATCTCTGTTTCCTTATCCATAAGTGTTACCAACGATGACACAAGAAGTGACAAGGGTAAAAACAGGGGCTCAAACCAGACGGAATTACTTGAAAACCGAACCGAAAGGTATTCTTTTCACAGGAGAATTGTCGTTCTTGAATAGAGCGCCATCTCGTTTGTCAATAAAGAAAGATAACTCCTGGATCATTAATTACAGTAATTTTCCTTATTTCACCACATATTTACTGTTATTAGTTAACTAGGAGGCTATTTTTTGCATATGAAACAATTTTTTTAATGACAAATAGGTTTGAATGGTAAACTATCAATATAATTTTGCCATAATGCAGAATATAATTTTGACCTTATGCAGAATGAAAATATCCTCACAACTGTAGAATTATTATAGATTTTTTGTTATTACAGTTATTTATTTATAAGGAAATTTTAATTTACATTTTCAGAAAAACTAACAACCATTTTACTGTATAATGAAGTGATGCATATACTGATCTAATTTAAAATCATGCAGTAAAGATTAAATAACAATTGCATTTTAATGAAGTTCAAAGAAATACTTTATAAGGGATTCACCCATTATTTTGGATTTTATTGTATCTTATAATTTTTGTTTCTTTTTGTTAATTTTCTACATACTTCGAGATGAACCTTCAAACAACATTTAATTTAGGCCATTTTATAATTATAAAAGTATAAACAACAGAAAAATATGAACATTTTTTAATTTATATTTTCAAAAGTTAATTTTGACCAGGGAATGTAGTTCATATAAGCACTTTCTGTAGCAGTAGATCAGCGAGAGGCTTGCCACATCCCACCTATGGGAGAGAGGTTGAAGGATGAACAATTCGTCGCTCACAAGGGCTCAGAGATTTTTTTTAACTCTGTCAAGCCTGGAGAGTGAGATCAGAGCAGATCCCACCAAAATATGACAACAGTACTCCATTTTTTACCTGATCTGGCTCTTGTAAAGGTAGAGGATAGCAGGAGGAATCAGGTACTTACTGCACTGGTACAGAGAGCCAACCATTTTACCTGCATCCTTAGCAATGGAGCATATATATGAGTTCCACTTGAACAATGTTGTTGTAAAGAAAAGACTGTCAACTGATAGTAGCAACTGCAATAGATTTCTTGTTTCTCGGCCGCAACACTTGTAGCCAAATCGCAGTTCACACGATAGTCCGACATAACAGCCCAACACACACCGTAGAAACGACAAAATGGGGTCACAAATCCAACCTTCACTTCTCGCCAACAACAACGCGTGTTCATCAGATTTATTTGTACATTAAAATACAAATTGTGGCACAAGGCCGAAAAGGGGAGGGGTAGAGGCTGGTCAAAACTAACTATCTTATACCGAGCTAATCTGATTCACGACCCATTCATTCATTACAATTTACTCATTCACCACGAGAACTCATCCATCACTGTTCAATCCTTCATCCACCATAATACCACATCCTCTCCAGGGGAACCTACAAAAACGCACCCCACGCCATAAAAATTTGATGAAGATAGACAATATACATAAAATTCTAATAGTGATAAAATGAGAGGGGAGGGGAGATGAACTCAATAATAAACTAAAATCAACACAAAATGCAAACTAAACATAATTGATGTTAGTAGGGACCGTCCAACCCTCAAAACAGAGAGGCCGCTGTATTCTGCCCAGAGGACAGAATCAAGAGGCGCTCTCGCTAAGGAAGTGGGAAAAAGGATAAAATATTATGCGGGAATAGGAAAGTATAAAGCTGACCCAGTCGAGATGAAAGGGGACCAAAACAAACTGGGGAGGATGGGAATCTCGACTTGGATCATAACCAAAGAGCAGCCGAGATACAGGCCAGGACCAACATTTACTCACATTAACTAGGTACACTGAAGGTTGTCTAACCTAACCAAGGGGAGGGTTCCACAGGAAACCACCCCGATGTGCCATAGGTTGACCTAGAAGAGAAAATCAAGGCTAGCCCCGTTCAAACGAACCAAGCTCGCCTCTTTTACACACCTTTCGCTAAAGACTGTCGAATGCAATCGTTTTCTATCAGTTCTAATCTTCATCTTGAGCTGATGCTCAAAGAATCGGATTAGATCCTGATGAGAAAGACGATCACCTCGCAAGACTTCCTCCTTCCGCGTCGTCTAAATCACCATTCGAGCCGTGGTCAGCAGCGTCAGAAACACCATCCGTTTCACCCCGGAATACGGGGGCGACACATTGTCACACGCGTATGCGCGATCAATGAACACAAGCTGTTCGGGAGCGAGACGAGCCGTCAGCTCGCCGACATGGTTCATAAGGTGCGGACCCGGGGGCAATGGTAGAAGGCGTGCGAAGCCGTTTCCTCTAAACCAAGGCCACACCGTTCACAGTCTGGCAAATCCGCCAAGCCCCATATGAAAGCCTTGTACAACGCGTGTTCGTTTCACAGCTCAAAAAAATCGTCTCCTTTTATAAGCGAAAAACAACGACTTCTGTTCACCGAGATAATTTTATGATTGGTCACGCCATTCAGGGGAGGGAAGAACATTAGCATAGCTTCTAGTCATTGATGTAGATTTTTGCTAACTACTTTTTGGTAATTTTTCTTCGGCAGATCGCACACAAAATACGAACTTTTTTTCGGGTTACCTGATTATCTCTTTCACTACCGGTTGGGTGTGAGTATGAGACCCAACAGTCTTTCAAGGTACAGTGCTTCCCCGAGAGGAACTCCATTCATCCTGATTGGTTGTAGTTTGGGTTCAGATTGGCAATGATGGAATGTAACTTGCTTGGTCTTTGAAGCATTGAATGTAACCAGCCTTTTACTTTCTAACAGACGTGCTGTGGCTTCCCTCTGTCTTTTCTACAAGCATTTTCATGGTAACTGCTCTGACAAGCTACTTTCACTGGTTCCCAATCTGCATGAATTTAAGCGTGCTACTAAGTTGGCATCTTGGTCCCACCCTTTCACTGTCAAAACGGCTAAATATAGCCATCTCTTCTACTCCAACAGTTTTTTTTTTATCTTGCACCTCCCATCAGTGGAACTCCCTTCATATCACTTGCTTTCCTGATAGCTATAATCTTCAAATATTCAAACGTAATGTCAATCGACATTTTCTGACGCCTTGATCTTGATCCCTGTCCTTCTCTCTATCCTTTTCCCAAACACCCCTCTTTACTCTTACTCTCATTCTTTGTAACAACTTGTATGCTAGTGGCACTTCTGCCTTGGATTGATTTGCTCAAAAAACAAAAAATATATACTTAGGCAGATCATTTATGTAGATCAAAAGAAGGGTTAGCCTGAGGAGTGACACCTGGGGGATGCCTGTGTTGACCACTAGGGCTCCGGGGGACTGGTCATTGATAACTACCTTCAGGAATGATTTTATGATTGAGAAGACCCTTCCAGTGATTCCATAACTGGAGAGCTTGTGTAGTAAACCTTTGTACCATACCTTGTTGAAGGCCTTTGAGATATCTAGTGCTATGGTCCTTGAGGTATGTTTGTTGTCGAGAGTTTCACTGATTCTGTGAGTGATGGTAGTTAGGATGTCAGCAGTGGATCGGGCAGACCGAAACCCATAATGCTCATTGCTGAAAAGTTTTTTTCTTTTCTAGGTATTTGATAACCTTCTTATTGACTGGCTTCAAAAAGCTTACTGATGATACTGAGCAGACTGACGAGCCTGTACTGGGAGGCGGAAGATCACATGCTCATGTTTTTAAAAACTGCATTTACGCTTGACACTTTCCACAGGTTTGGGAAGGATTTCTCCTCCAAGCAGCGGTTGAATAATTTTGGTAGGATTGGGGATAGTTCTGAGTTGATGTTTTTAAGGACAACCACTGAAATTTTATCTGGACCAGTGACTTTTTTAGGGTCAAGGCCTTTGATAAGTCTAGAGACTTTACATGCAGTGATGGTAATATTACTGAGATTGTGCCCAGTGAGACGTGGGAACTTGGGGAGGGGATGGTATTTGTCAGTTGAGTTAGAGGCAAAGATGGAGGTGTCAAGGAAGATATGACCTCAGGGCCATTTACAATTGTGGGCACAGCTGCTTTACTTCTGTTCATGATTTAGTTGGTGATCTTCCAGAATTCACGGGATTCAATGTTTCTTTTCAACCTTGGTTTGAAATGCTTGTGTTTTACTGTATTTGGCATATTCTAGAACTTTTTGCAGCAGTTTTGAATGCAGTGAGGGTCGAACTACATCGCTCCTTACAACAGATATTGAAGTAATGGTTTTGGTGAGTTATGGCTGCAGTGCATTCAAGGAGTGAACAAGAGTTGACTATTTGGTTTTTGCTGGATTTTTTTTGTGGGTATAAAACTCTCCATTCCAGAAAGTACCCAATCAGTGACAAGGGCAGTAGTTTTTAAGGTAGCATACTTGAAGAAGGTTAGGAGGGGGGCTTCTATCATGTAGGATTGAAAGCTGTCCCAGTCTGCTTTCATATAGTGAAAAATCGTTCTATGGAATCAAGGGATGCCTTACGTTTGGTATCAGTCTGGGCACTGATTAGGGAATTGTCTGATGTTCCCAGAAGGTGGTAAAATTTTTGATAGGCATTTATCAAGGCAAGAGGTGAGGAAGAGATTGAGGAGGCTCACTTGATATCCCTTGACCCAGGTAGGTTCTCCAATGATTTGGGTTAGTTCATAAGTGATGGAGAAGTTTCTGCAATATCTACCTTCAATATCAGTTTTGTTGGAGTTGACTAGCCAATTTTTATGATGAATATTGAAATCACCACAGATATGAAAGCTGGTCGAGGGGAACTGAGTGAGGATATTATCAATCTTCTCAGATATTTGATTGAAGATTACCGTCCCTTCTCTCCTGAGGACAGTAGAGAGCAAAGACAAATGTGGTACTCATTTTTTGCATCTCTGTCGGCCCCGAGTTTGTGGCCATGATGATTTAGGTGGTCATGCTTGGCTATAAGAGGTGAGTAACCCAGGACTGTGAACTCCCCGAGTGCACATGAAGTGTTGATACTGGTTTCAGAAAATAACAGCAGATTTAGACTGGAGAAGATGGTGTTCCACTTCTGGAAATTTGGAATATAGTCCTCTCACGTTGTTGTAGGAGATGGTAAACAAGGGGGTCTTTATTTTTTTTTAAGGTTGGGTTTCATAGTTTTGTTCATTTGTATTTTGATTGGTTTCATGTGTGCATTAGTTGGTGGAAGACTAGTAGGCAGAGAGACAGACACACCTGCATGAATATTCTGGAGAGAATCGTCCAGAGATACAGCTGTAGCAGTACCCTTCATCATGACATTGAGAAGCCCAACCGGAGACTATTGCACGGTTCAGAAACCATTTCCCAAATGGGATATTATACACCTGCTGATAGGATAGCCTCCCCAATTATTAAGGTTCGGACCTTCAGGCGGAAACCCAAAAAAAAACGTCTAACTCCACCACCCTTAATGAAGGGACAATCAACCCAGGAAAGAAAATACATGCCTGATACTCTGAATGGACATGTCGTGTTTGCCCAGAAGTCAATGCAACACATCTCTTCTTTTGGTCAGAAACATTGTACCAGTCTGAGACCTAAAAGCACCAAGACAAGCTCACTCATGTACTTGAGGACTAAAAGACCCAATGGGAGAAGTGAGGGTAATGAGGGTTGCTTGGAGAAGCATATGTATCTCCTACTCCCATTTGAATTAGTATAGTAGATGATTACAAGGGTGAGAAAAAAATTCAGGCTTACAAAGGAGAAGCATGGCTATAAAGTTTTAACTTAGTATAAATCCCAATATCTGCTTTTTTTTGGAAAGTAGATAGACTCCACTGTCAGTAACTCACGTTAGAAAAATCCCATTAAATATATGGGCCTCAAGAATTAACAATAAATTAATGTGCAAGTAATTTATGCAGGCGATAGCATGTGCATATATATATATATATATATATATATATATATATATATATATATATATATATATACACACACACACACACACACACACCTACTGTGTCAAATATTAACAGAAAGTTTTAAACAAAGAAAGGGAGTGAAAACGAAAAAAAATTACTAGAAATTAAGTTAAATGCACATAGTAAGGTGAAAGAAAAAATAGAGATTCAGAAAAGTGATTAGAATTACCAGCATACATTAGGACAGGTGAAGTTTTCTGGTGGGTTTATTGAAAAAATATTAAAGCAGGAGTGTTTTTTGCATTTAACAAATTAAGGCAAAAAATTTCATTGTTTTTACATAACCGCAGCAATTTCTCAATCACCAAATTGCAATTGGTAAATAACTATCAGTTAATGAAGGTTAGATGTCACTCTTTATTGTTATTACCATGTCAATATTACTATCATTAAATATAACCATAGTGATGTGTGGCTTAGGGGTTAAAATGAACAGCTACTCACACCAAAGAGATTAATGAAGGATGGTAGTGACAAGGAAATACATGGGTAATTTTCACTAAACAAGATAAAGAATTTATTCACAAATTTACATTCTTGAAGTAGTATTTATAGCTTATTCAGGAAAATAAATCAGAATTCTTAAATTTTGTAGTTTTAATGTATTGTTAAGAGGAAATGTTCATACAATAGATTAAATGAGCTGACATAAAATATTAAAAAGTGTTTAAAACACAGGTAAGAGAGGTTGTTGCTCACTGAATGGATTATATGATTTGCATAGGATCAAAAGTAAATGGAGATAGATAGTTTGAAATACTTAGCTTTCTCGGGTTGTTGAAAGAAAATTCTTTGAATTACTGTGTGCTGGTTAGAGGCTGATAATATATTGCAAGGAACAAAAGAAACCCTTTACATGACTTCAGACACTCTTCTCTGATTAATTTTTCTCCTCATTTTATATCAAAAGGAATTTTTGCATGATAAATTCTGCCCTTTCCGGATTTGCCTCTTTGTTCTTTTTGTACTACATTTTTTCATTTGTGGAATACGACATCGTTAGCGGATCTCTAATTTGTCTTCCTATTAAAGCTGATGGGCTTTCTAATCTTCCAGCGTGTGGTATTATGCGATTGCTTAAAAGCAGCCTCGGTAGAAAAACTTCTAAGTTTTCTATTTGCTGAGAGCATGCTTTCAGTCCCGTTTTTACGGTCTGCACCATTCTTTCCGCTAACCCGTTCGACTGAGGGTGATATGGGGGTGTCTTATACGGTTTACATCCTATTTTTTCTAACCATAAATTAAGATCTTCATCACAAAATTCTGGTGCGTTGTCAGATACCAGGGTTTTGGTATGCCGTTTCTGGAAAATATGACCCATAGAATCTGTTTTATCGTAGAACTTTTCTTGTCTGGCACCCGGATTATTTCAGGCCATCCTGAAAAAGAGTCTACTAGAATTAATAAGATTCTCACTCCATTAATATACGCATGATCCATATGCACCAGACTCCATGGCTCCACTTCTCTGGGCCACGAATATAAAGTAGTCTGTGTAAAGTTTCTTAATTCTTTACATTTTTTGCACCTTTTTATATATTCTCGGACATCTCTTGAATATCCCGGCCACCGTGCTTCAATTTTTATCCTTTTTTGTGTGACCGCTACTCCACAGTGTATATCATCATGTACATTTTTTATTACCAATTTTCTTTGTGTTTCTTGGGGAACTACCAGATCCCCGTTACAAATCACTCCATGTTCTATCGTTAATTTCTGTCTTATTTCTTTGTAGGGTCTTCCCGCTCTAGAACAATTTCCCCATGTGTTTTTTCGATATTATCCTACTTAGTACTGGATCATGTCTAGTTTCCGCAGCCATTCTATCTAAAGACAAAACATCAGTCTCTACCCAATGTAAGAATGCATCTTCAAATTCTTCTGTTTTATCTTTTGACTCCTTGTAAAATCGCAACCTTGATAGTGCATCTACGTGTGGAATCGAATTTCCTTTGACATATTCTATATCAAAGTCAAATGCCATCAATCTTATTGCCCATCTTAGTATCCTCGATTTCGTGACTTTGGGTAATTCTTTCCTTGGGTTAAATATAAACTCTAATGGTCTATGATTACTTCTTAACATAAATTTTTTCCCAATTGAAAATTGTCGGGCTCTAGTAGTTGTCCACACAATAGCCAACACTTCTTTCTCTATATTTGAATAATTAAATTCGGTGTTCGTTAGTCTTCTTGATAAATACATTATCGGATGTCCTTCTTGTGATAATATTCCCGATATCGAATGTTCGCTTGCATCTGTGGTTAACGTAATGTCCTTTTTGGATCAAACATTTTCACTACTGGTTTCTTTGCCATAATTACTTTTAATCTATCAAAAGCTTTTTTTTGTTGTTCCTCTGACCAAATAAATTCAACATTCTTTTATCTTAAATTTGCAAACGGTTCAGTCAAGTCCGTGTATTTTGGTAAATATCGCCTGCAAAAATTCACCAATCCCAAAAAAGGCTCCAGTTCTTTATTATTTGTAGGTGTAGCTACTTTTAGCATTTTTTTTTTTTTTTATCAAGGCTTGGTCTGGTGATATACCTTCTTTTGAAATGGAATAACCTAAAAAAGATATTTTACTCATTTTTTCTCATTTATTGTCATTCCAGCATTTCTTAATCTATTCAAGATTATGTCGGTTTTCTTTTTTAATTCATTTTCATTAGTAGCTCCTATGCATATATTGTCTTGGTAACAAATCATATTTTTCATATTTTCTAAAACCTGTTCAATGGCCCTTTGAAATATGGCGCTTGCGGTTTTTATTCCATATGGCATCCTTTTCCTTTTTTATTTCGTGTTCACGTCCACAATACGAACATTTTCTTATCTTTTTTAACATGTACGTATCAGCGAATATTTGTTCGCTGGGTTGACTTTTATGATGGTTGTATTTCTGTATTAATTCTTGTTGCTGTATAAAGTCAATGCATGTAAAAGACATATTTCCTATTTGTAGTTGTTCCATTATTTTATATCGGTGTGATGCATTGCACATACCTTCAATTAACCTTAATTGAATCAAGTCCTCTTCAATAGCCTGTTCGTCGTCTTGCCCGAGTTTTTCAAATTCACAATATCTACTCGCATTTCGTAGACAGTGTAGATATTTTATAATTGGTTCGTCAATTTTTTGTTTCATCGGCATGAACTTCATTCTTTCTGCCACTATCAGCTTTTTCTTGAGTCTCATATTTCTCCTTATAATCTGACTTATTTTTTCGAAAGTCAGGTCTTCCAAGTTTGTGGGATATGCCATGGTGGAGACTTTCATTATCGCCTCGCATCCAGCTGTAGCCAAAAATAAATCCGTAATTTCATTTTCACTTCCCTTCTCCTTGTTGTCTTTCAGCTTTTTACTTCTCGCACTGGCAGAAAAACAGCGAATCCATGTAATCTGAATCTTCTAGAGACAAATGGGATCCTATCTGCGACGCCATTGATGTGAAGTGGAAGTTTAACACTATTCAGTCGCTAAGCTTGTCTTTGTCCCAAGTTATTCTCAGTGACGAATTATATAGGCTTTCTCTTGCACTTATGCAAATTAGGCATATTAATTTGCCAGTGTCACTACAATTATCTTTCTAAGAAAGATTTAATTTTTGTGGCTTTTGCAGTCTTCTAGGTAAATGGAATACTTTCCAGTAAGAGAATTCACCAAGAACTAGAATAAATGGTAATCTAAAGGTGCAATATCTGGTGAATATAGAAAATGAATAAAATCTTTCTAGCCAACCTGTAATGATTTTCATAAAAAAATACGAAGTCTTACATTATCCTGAGGGGATATTATGCTTTTTTTCATTTTACTAATTCTTGACACTTTTTGTTGATTGCTGCCTTGAACTGGTCTATCTGGAAGTAATAATTGCTTGATTCTCTGAAAAGAGTTCATACTGGGATTCCCTTCTAATCCAACCATATACACAGCACTTTATTATAAATTATCCACTGTCACAATTTATTAAAAAAAAATAAAAATCATTATGTAAGATTCATACATCAAAATTATGGCATTAGAGTTAGAAAAAAAAGGGAACACAGATACCTACTTCAAGCGACAGTGAGCAATTGTTTTATTTCAAGTATATACAAATAATGTATTGGCTAAACACCAGCCAATCATCATTGTCTTTAAAAAAATGTATTGGCTATACATCAGACAACCAGCATTATCTTTATAACATGATATTATATAGGTAACTCCATTAATTTTCGATACCTAAGTTTTAAAATTATTGAATCAATAAATAAAATTTTTGAATTAATAAATGAAAAAGCTTTCTTGAAGCTTTAATTTTAGCTAAAAGGATTAAATTTACTATTTCCAGGAAGCAAAATACTTTGGTGTATTTAAAACAGAAATTATATTGATTGGAATTGATTTTTAAAAAAATTTGTTTAGCTGATTAACGCCCTTTTTGAGTTGTCTTTCATTGTAATGTAATTCTCTGTATTAAAAAATCTTGCAAAAATAAAATATACTTTTCTGAAACTTTATTTGGGGAATATTAGCCGAGTATAAAAGTATAATTAATTTGATTTGAAAAAATATTTACTTTAAGTTTAAAATAATACAGAAATGTATTTTTAAAACAAAACAGTAGCTGTGATATCGCCATTTTTTACGTAACTGATGAGGTGTTCTAATGATTGTTGTTCTATGGAGACTTTATCTGTAAAACATAATTTAACAAAATGACATGAGCACCATTTTTCTATAATTTTTAAGTACTCAGTAATCTTAAAAATGTTGGAAAATATTTTCCATAATCTAATTTTAGGAATGTCAACTTTAAATTTACTATAGTTATCACTCTTATTTTCTGATAATTCTGTTTTGTAATGCCCGTTTGCAGGAGAGACTTTTTAAATCACAGATACAACGATAGTAATGCCTTCGAACAATACCCGGTCAGATGTTGCTAATTTCCATATATATATTTTTTTCCTTTACCCTTTCACATGATCTAATTATTTCAAGATGAGGTTGACTGTGCTTGCTCTCTGGTGATCCATGTTCAAACCCAAGTGTCAGCAGAGAGACTTTATTCCTATATGACACCACCCCTTTGAGATGACTTCCTCTGGATTCTATATTCTTTAGCTTCGGTTCAATATTTAGAAATTCTGTTGTTATCCTTATGATAAAACCTGGGTTCAACAATTTCTGATTGCGTGGGTACGTCAAACGTGTCATACAAAATTTCCATAGGTATCTCTTTTCAGAGACTTTTTAAATCAGTGAATCTGTATTTTAACTGTAGTGCCACGCCTACATTTTCTCCAATACATACTAAAAAATAACAGGACAATGTATCTATCGCATTCCACCATAGTAAATTTGTTCCTACACTTTGATCAAAAACAAGCTTTGCTACAAAATCGCTGATTGGTCCATTTTCCGCCCAATTGGATATTTTTCATGTATATTCAAAAATATATTCCAGCGTCTCTGCTGGGAGCCACCCTAGGTAGTATAAATATTGGATGCATTCCAAAAAAAAGTAGTCGTAGTTCCAGAACCACAGTCGAGTGTACCCAGAGACAATAGATCTCATCTACTCGCTCGTGTATTTCATCCTACACACTCCGCACGTACATACACAATACAGAACTTCATTTGATACACTACCAGTTCTCAGTGGACACACTAAGTTAAATCAACTCTGTAAGTTGCAACAACTGAACAATTTTCTGAAAGAAATATTCTATTTTCAACACTGAACTCTGAACATTTTACTCAGACAAATCTTCTTTAAGACATTTCCTTACAGTCAAGGGGGAAGCTACTTTTTTTCTCCCTTTTTCACTCATATTGCAACTACTTTGTATTATTGTTGAATTTAATATACATATATTTCTTCGTTAAACAAAATTGGTTCTCTTTGTTTTTTCCTTGATGTTTTAAATATTATGTATGAATGTTTAGTACCTTCTCAACACGCAGCCACATTATCTATTCAACATTGGTGACCACAACACTCAAGAAGTAATACATTCCACAATTGGTCAACCCGACGTTCTAATCAACATTCTACAATTGGTAACCTCGACGGAAACACTACAGTTTGTGACACCAACGTTCAAGGAATATAACAGACAAAAGTGAAGTGAACCTTATATTGTGCCAAACACAGTATAAAGAAATCAACGTACAAAAACTTCAACTTGGCGCAAAAACTTTTTTGTCCACCACGTGCGTAAAAACATATATCTAACATGGCCGACCAGAACGCCGGCGAAGCAACCGTGATGCTCAACTTGCCAGTCTTTGACACAACCAACGTGAATGTGTGGTTCGCACCGTTAAAGGCTATATTTCAGGTGAAGAAGATACAATCCCAGATGGCACGTGGCATATGTAGTGGAAAAACTGCCACCTGAAATTACGTCCGATATGTTGGATTTATTAAATAACGTCCCTATACATAACCCTTTCGACACACTGAAAGAGGCAATAATCTACAGGACGGGGAAGTCTCAGGAACGTAAACTGAATGACTTATTCAATACGTTGCAGTTAGGCGATAGTAAGCCGTCAAAATTACTGCGGAAAATGAAGAATTTGCTAGGCAATAACTCAATGTCCGATTCTTTATTTCGCAAACTGTGGATGGACAAGTTACCAACCCACACAACTCAAATCCTAGCTACACTACCCGAAGACCTAGATTTAGAAAGAACGGCGGAGATAACGGACAAGATAAGTGATGCTGCAACTATCAGCAGTGTCAACGCTCCAGTGCTACGCGACACGCCACATGAGGACGTATTCAACAAGCTGCAACAGCAAATTAATAGGCTATCTGCACAGATAGACCGTTTGTAGAGAGAGCGATCATCCTCAGCTCACAACTCATACAAGAAACGATGCGTATTGCTGGTACCATCACAAATTTGGACAGGCAGCGAGAAAATGCACCAAACCGTGCAGTTTCAAACAACAATCAGATTCTACGTCATGCCAGAAGGCGGGAAACGCCATTCCGAACAGCGCATGAAGACGGCGTCTGCTGTTGGGGTCGGGAATGCCAACCGTCTACGTCAGAGATAGAAACTCCGACAAAATGTTTCTTGTGGACACAGGTGCACAAATTAGTGTTATTCCACCTAGTCCCAGTTTTTCAAATACTAGATCTTCAGTAACCCTACGTGCTGCTAATGGATCACAAATCCAGACTTTCGGTCAAGTATCAATGATTTTGGACATAGACCTGAGGAGAACATTCCAATGGTTATTCACAGTAGCTGAAGTCAAGTTCCCAATTTTAGGCGCAGATTTTTTGGCTCACTATAAACTTATCGTGGATATGTCGAAACACTCACTGTTAGACCAGACGACGAATCTTATGAATTATGGAGTTACTTCCACCCTCACCTCCACTAAACTATGCGTCGCCTTGCCAGCAGACAACCCTCTCAAAGGTATATTGGACAAATTTCCTTCACTTGTTCGCCCTTTCACATATACCGAAACGGTGAAGCACCACACCGTACACAAAATTCAAACATTTGGCTCGCCAGTCTCTTCCAAGCCGCGCAGGTTAAGTCCTGAGAAGTATAAACTAGTACATGTTAGACTTAGGAATTATCCGGCCTTCGTCTAGCTCTTTCGCATCTCCACTCCACATGGTCCCTAAGGCGCAAGAGGGGGCATGGAGACCCTGCGGCGATTATCGACGTTTAAACACACAAACGGTGCCTGACAAGTATCCTGTACCTAATTTGGCAGATTTTGCAGTTTCTCTGCAAGGTGCAAAACTATTTACAAAAATCGATCTGAGAAAAGCATTTTATCAGATCCCTGTTGCCGAGGAAGATGTGCACAAGACTGCTATAACGACACCCTTTGGTCTTTACGAATTCTTACGAATGCCTTTCGGTCTCCGAAACGCTGAACAATCTTTCCAGAAGTTAATCGATGAAGCCCTTCGAGGTTTACACCACTCATTCACCTACATCGATGATCTACTAGTAGCAAGTGCCAACATGGACGACCACGTGCGTCACGTAACACAAGTTTTCGAACGTTTAGAGCATTTTGGATTGAAAATAAATCCTGACAAGTGTTTATTTGCCGTTTCGAAACTTAATTTTCTCGGATATGTTATTGACGAGTCAGGAATCACGCCGATCCCTGAAAAGGTTACTGCAGTGAAAGAATTCCCACAACCAACAACCCTCCGTCAACTCCGTCGATATCTTGGCCTGATAAATTATTACCGCCAGTTCATTCCGAACTGTTCGCAAATATTAGCACCACTAACCAACCTACTCCGTGGTCAAGGGAAGAAGAACATCCCCATAACGCTCACAGACGAAGCCCTCGTTGCTTTTAACAGTTCTCGCGAAGCTCTAGCAAACTTTACAAAGTTAACATATTTGCGCGATGACAACAAAGCAACTTTGTCGTTAACTACAGATGTGTCATCAGAAGCTATTGGAGCGGTTTTGCATCAGCATACCGATAAGCAAACCACGCCAATTTCTTTCTTTTCTGTCAAGCTTACTTCGACACAGAAGAAGTATAGCACCTTCTCCCGTGAACTATTAGCTATATATTTCGACACATCCTGGAAGGACGAAACTTCACAGTTTTCACTGACCACAAACCCCTAGTTTTCGCCCTCCATACTAAATCAGACAAATACAATCCACACGATTATAGGCAACTAGATTTCATATCACAATTCACCACTGACATGTAGCAGGCAATGACAACGTTGTCACCGACACGCTATCACGAGCTACATTAAATAGTACCATTGAAGACAAGCTGGACATGGAAATATTAGCAGACGAACAAGTAAGGGACATCACTCTGTTCAACTCGTTGCAAGACTCGTCGCTAAAAAATAGAACAGAAACCTTTACCCTTCAGTGAAAAGTCTATCACTTGTGACACAAGTACTTCCACTCCCAGACCCTTGGTACCTGTCAGCATGAGGAGGAAAATATTCAACCATTTTCACTCAATTTCACATCCTGGTCGCAAAGCCACATCGAAAATGATTTCTGAACGCTTTGTATGGCCCAACGTGAACAGCGATATTAAAAGCTGGACTCAGTGTTGTGTAATATGTCAACGTACCCATCGTCATACCAAATCACCGCCTGGTAATTTTCCTACGCCAGACGGACGATTTCGTCACCTACACGTCGACTTGGTGGATCCGTTGCCGGAAGTCCACGGACACCAGTATATTTTAACCATAATCGACAGATTTTCGAGATGGCCAGTTGCTATCCCTCTTCAATCCACGACCGCCGATTCTGTTGCTAAGGCACTACTGAGAAATTGGATCTCGTTTTTCGGATGCCCATCAGTGATAACAACAGATCGCGGCCCACAATTCCAGTCTACACTTTTTAAGGAGTTCATCAATCTCCTAGGAACAAAACACATTTCTACCACAGCTTACCATCCTTGTGCTAACGGTTTGGTGGAGCGTTTTCACCGTCAGCTAAAAGCCGCTTTAACTAGTTCCAACGCTAGTAATCAACAATCTTGGATAGACAACTTACCCTTGGTAATGCTGTCACTTCGATCACAAGTGAAGGAGGATCTTCAGTGCTCACCTGCCGACCTTGTCTTCGGACAGCCATTATTAGTTTTGCCAGGGCAATTTCTGTCTGACATCTCCGTTTCAAAACCTTCTTCATCCTTTATCCAATATTTGCAGAGTAGAATGTCAAAATTGTCCTTCACACCTACTCGATTCCAGACCAAGGGTATATTCGTCCCCGCATCTCTGAGCAAATGTAATTTTGTCTTCATTAGATAAGATGCAGTGAAAAGACCACTCACGCCGAGTTATACGGGTCCATTTCGTGTTCTCGCACGACATAGCAAGTCCTACACTATTCTACTCCCTAGCGGACAATCGAACATTTCGATAGACAGCCTGAAACCAGCATACGTAGAGCAAAGCACGGAACCCGGCCAAAAATCTCAGCCACCAACTACACCGGGCGACAAAACACACCAAAAAAAGGGTAGGAAGGTCCATTGGCCTAGTAAATACAAAAATTGTGTCCCATTGTCTGAAACGATAGAATCAGGAACACTGAGCCTTGCAAAAATTTTGTGTAGGAAATTTATTGTTATCGCGGTAGTCAGTCTTCTACATTTTAATATTTCTAGTCATTTATTGTAACTATCGATTACCACTAGATAGTATGTTCTGTTTAACGGTCATGTGAAGTCTATATGTATTCTGCAACATGGCATATTGGTTTTTACCCAAGGTTGAATTTTAATAGGTGGTGAATTTGATGCCAGAGCACAACCTCTACATGATTTCACCAAATTTTCAGTATCTTGATCCATTTTTGGCCAATAAGTATAACACCTCATTAAGGATTTCATTCTAGAAATTCTTGGATGACCTCTGTGAAATTCTTTTGGTATACGTTTTTGCAATGATCACAATTCTTTTCTGCATACATAAGTACATTATTACATAATGAATATGCATTATTTCCAGTAATATTTTTTCCTTTTTCATTATGAAGGCGTCTTTTTCCGACTTACCTGTTATTTCCTCCAATGTTATAGACAGTTCCCTTACAGTATTGTATAATACTTTATTAATTTCATTTTTGGCCCTTATTGACACAATTACTGTGTCCTCAAATAGTTCGCAGAATTTTGGTATTAGTCTAATCCGTCTGCATGACTTAATTTTTTGGATGGTAGAAACTCCATTTTATAATTATAGTCTATTTGCTGTATATGTGGGAACACCCTTTTTTATCCATACATGAACAATAATGGACGATGGTCAGTTTTTAGTATGAATTCTCTACCATGTATGAATTTATGAAACTTTTTTCATAGTAAATATGATATGATGTCCTCATATTTGTGTAGTATCCCTGCTCCAATACCCAAATCACTTACATCTGATGCAACCAGTCATTAATTTAGGGTCAGAATGAGCTAGTGACAAATCTGATGGTAAAACTTTCTTGATCTCTTCGAAAGCACTTTGACATTTATCTGACCAATTCCATTTCACATCTTTCTTTAGCAGGTTATTCAAGGGTGCTATTAATTTGTGCATGTTTGGTATATATATATATATATATATATATATATATATATATATATATATATGATAGTAATTAAAACTCTAAAAAATGCTTGTAGCTTTGTTACGTTTGTTTGAGTGGGCATGTCTTTTATTGCGCTCGCCCTTGAAGGATCTAATCGTTTACTGTTTTCATTGATAATTTGTTCTAGATATTTAAGTCTGGACATAATTCGCATTTTTCTTCACTGATCTTAAAACCATATTCTTTAATTCTCTCAAATACTTTTTTTTACAACTTCCGTATGTTGGTTTTGGGGCTTACTTTTAATAAATACATCATCCAAATATGCTTGCGCACAATCCAAACCGGCAAGCATTATCTGTTGGAATATGCTTGGTGCTATCTTTATACCGAAAGGAAGTTGGTCAAATTTGTATAATTCTCTATGAGTGTTAATTGTTAATAGTTTTGATCGCTCTTTGTCTACTAGTACTTGTAGGTAAGTGTTTGACAAGTCCAATTTAGAAAAAATTTAGCACCGTTTAATTTGGTAAAAATTTCCTTTGGACTTGGTAATGAGAAGTTATATTGTTTTAAACTTTCATTTAACCCCATTAAAAAATCAGCAAATACACGGATTTTATTTCTTTTTTTTAACGTAAACTGTTGGCGATGCCCATTTGGTATAGTCTATTTTTGGGATTACACCTAATTTTCCTAGTCTGTTTAATTCTTTATTAATTGGTTCTAAAGCTGTAAAAGGTACACTCCTTTTTGGCTTAAATGTTGGTGTTACATTCTCTTTTAATTTAAATTTAGCTTTAATTTTTGTGCATGTCCCTAGATCGGAAAAAATTCTTTTTCAATTCATTAATTTTTCAGTTGCCGTATTAGCATTAGAGGTAGCAATATTTTTTTGTTGCAAAAAGAGTTAATTGGAATGTCCCAAAGATCAAATAATGCAATCCAGTCTGTTCCAAATAAATTAGCAGTCTTCTTTAATACAAATAACATGGCTTTTCCAACAAAAGAAATGTTACAGGTGAATTCACCCAAAAAGTTCAATCTCTTTCTTGAAACTCCATGCGCAATTTTATTAGAAGTCAATAAACTCTGTTTACCCATTTTTCTCTGTTCATTTATGATAGTGATATCAGATCCTGTTTCCAGTTGTAATTTTATTTTTACATTATTAATTTCCACAAAAACAAATTTCCTTTTTAAGATGTTTCTTAAAAACATGTTCGAAGTTTTGTTAATTTTACTTTTATGCTTCTTATCTTTATTCTATGTATTTATAATGTTCACACACGCTTTATTTTCCTCCAAATTTTTGTATGTGCAAAAGTACTTTTGTGTCCTACCCTCCCACATTCTTAGCATTTTTTGTTCTTGAAAAAAAATTACTTTTGAAATACTTACCTCCACAACCATGGCAAGTATTAGTTATTGAGGGGGGGGTTATTGTCTTTTTTACTGTTCTGTTAGGAGTTGAAAAACGTCTAGACTTTTCTCTTAGATGGTTAGACGCTGTGTACTTGTGAAATGTCTCTTTCCTCAATTCTTGCAGTATTGAGTTTCAAATTCACATATATCACGTTATTTTCTGAAGAGTTAAATTGGGAATCTATTTCTAATTTAGCAAGTATCTTGGAACTTATTTCTATGTCCTTATTAGAAGTTAAACTCTGTACGAATATTAGGCATTTAAGTTGAACTTCTCACATTCTCGTTTCACGACTCCTGCATAAGTGACAAAATCTTCATCATTGCACTTTACTAACACATTGCCATCGTGTATTAAATAATGAGCTCCTATCATCAAAAATTTTTGATAGTATTACAACAGTTTCATCAAAATTTATCTCCCCTGTTTTTTTTTTTTTGCAAAATATGTGAATTATATTTTTGTTCAGCAGGGGACAATTTCCTTAATAATAAACAAACTTTCTTTTCATCATTCTAATGTGAACAATCCCTTTTAAAGATCCCTTTGTATCTTTCATAATAAGCTGAAAAAGTTATCCCTTCATCTGGATTGTATACAAATTTGCTGATTGAGTTAGTAACAGCATCTGGAGTCTTTTTTTCCATATTTTTAGTAAGTAATTCAAAAATTTGATGTATATGTTTTTGTTGTTGCAATTTTTGTTGTTGTGACCGTTATTCTTGTTGTTGCTTTTGTAGTGCCAACATTTGAATCATGATAGCTTTTAGTTCTTTTATTTTGCTGTACTCCACTGAATAAATTATAAATTAATTTTTGAATAACTTCCCCTGGTTATTTCTCTGTAGTCTTGCAAATATGACATCTCTTTGGTGACGTGGTAAATGTTACTGAATATCCTATTACAACGTGCAGGATACGTATATTTCATTTTTTCCTTGTATAAGTTCAACGAATACTCATCGCCACTTTTGTTATACCCATTTGTAGGAAAGACTTTGTAAATCACAGGTACAACAATAGTAATGCCTTTGAACAATATTTGATCAGACACCACTAATTCCCACATATATATTATTCCTTTACCCATCATGTGATCTAATTATTTCAAGATGAGGTCAACTGTGCTTGCTCTCTGGCGATCTGTGTTCAAACTTAAGTGTTGGCAGCAACACTTTATTCCTATATGACAGTTGTGTATGGTCGACCATACTTTAAAAAATGGGCACATTAAATAATATTTTATATACATAAAAAATTTTTTAAATTATTAAAAAAATTTTGATGCAAATTGATTTGTATTAAACTTTTCAATTTTTGATTTGTAAACAGTTTTTACTTAATAACAATATCACCTAAATGGATGAAAGTAATGCAGAATTTTAAAAGATTTATCTTTTATAAATTATTACATAATTAAAATTAAAAAAATGAAAACAATTCTTGTAAAAATTCATTATTCATCAAAAATTTTTTTAAGACAATAGTGCCTTTAATAAATTATATTTATAAAAGCAATTAAAAGCTTTTCTAATTAAATAATGTCATAGTTTTATTGCATTTTTTATTTTATGATTTAGATCAGATTTTCAGGAAATCAGTATATGTTTAAAAAAAAATTAATGGTTTACATTTTTCAAAGAGTCCTTTTTAACTAAAAAAAAAATTTAGGATAAAAATATTTCTCGAAATTTCATGAAATTAAGTAAGTGGCAACATATGTAACAAAAAAAAAATATATTTTTACCAATATTTTCTAAAAAAAAAAATTTCAAAAATAATTTAGTTCATTTGTGAATAAGTCTTGACAGTTTCAGTAAAATCTGACAATTATTTGATTTTTGCAATAATTTCAAAATCAATGTGTTTTTCACTGGAAAAAAGGAGCTAAATCACTAAATATTACATCAACCACTGACAAAAAAGATTTTTAACCAAAATTTTGAACATGTGAGAAAAGAATAAAAAAATTAATAAAATAATAAAAATATACTTTGGTCTTTCTTAATAACAAAACTTTGTTTTTTTTATTAAGTTTGGGATATTTTTTCATCATGCTATGCTGTTTTTTCAGTAAAAAAGTGGAGGTACCTAAGATACAACACCCTTCCCCAAGTTTGTATAACTTTTATTTATTTATATTGTATTGGGGAGACATAAATAAACCAAACTAGTAATCTCTGGCTTTTTGTTGGTTGCTACCAATTGTCCTGAATGTCGCTTTTGATAATTATCACTTAGAGATGCAGTTCTAGGGCTTGGTGATGCTGATTCAAGTTGGAGTTGGATCGTAGTTGTAGCAGATGGGTTCATGTGAGATGAAGGTTGTGACACTTTGTCTTCCATTCTTTCCCTTGTTTGTATAAGGCAGTGTCTATTCTGCTTTATAGTTGATCTAGTGTCTGTTGCAATAATACATGATCTTGGTTGAGCCAATCTTCTCTTGATTTTCCCATACTCTCTTATATAGACCCTATCTCCTTCCTGTAGAAGTAGGGTTCTTGCTTTGTATTAGATGCTGAAATTTCTTGCATATTCCTTCCTGTATAGACCTTCCTTCTTGGTTATTTTTTTCTGTTGATTACTTGTGGTGGTAGGTTGCTGAGGACTGCTGGAAATTTTGGGATCAACTTCTTGACCATGAGTATTTCACTAGGAGTAGCTCTCTTCCTCAAAGGAGCTGACTGGTATGCAAGAAGTCTTTGGTAAGGATTCGTATTCTTTTGGAGAATATTTTTTGCTGATTTTATCACTCTTTCAGCTTCTCCATTGGACTGCGGATGTAATGGTGAAGAAGTAATGTGGGTAAAACACCAATCTTTGGCAAACTCCTGGAACATCTAACTACTATACTGGAGCCCACTGTTTGATATCACTGTATGAACTCCAAATATCGTAGACATGTCTTGAATTGCTGTTCCTGAAGAATTTAGCTTGGAATCCATTTAACATTGTATACCTCAGGATTAGCAACTGGAGTGCCTTTTTAACTGATTTGGATAATAGGTTGTTTTCGTTGGTTAGACATAATGTATATATTTTCTGTGTCGGTCATATATCCAAATTTTTGTTACTTGCTCTTTAATTAAATGTGTTAGTTTGTAGTGTGTCCTGATAAAAGATTCCAATTGATCTAAATCTTCACTGTTACCACAAGAAAAAGAATCAACAAATTTCTTTCATACAAAAGTGTACCAAATTCCTCACTGACAGTATTTCTATTTTTCTTTATTAAATATGGTTTTTACTTTGGAGAACCTTCTTATGCACTATGTTAACAGCAGTTTGCTAAATTTGTGCAAGGTATTGAATTTAAATATTGTATACAATAATATAATTTTATTTGTAAAAGGGCATGTTAATTTCTGTTGTTTAACTTAGATATTATTGGCCATCTTGAGGTACACAAAGTACTAAATTTGTGTAAATATTTTGTGTGGTTTTATGAATAAAATTTATTATAGCTTTTAAACTCAGCTCATTTGTGTCATTTGTTGTGTGTGATAATTGTTGTTACCTCAAACATTTGTTTGAAATATTTTTTTTGGTAGGATTTTTCTACCAAAAAATCTTTTATCATAGTCACTTACTTTAGAATCAGGCCTTAAAACAGCTGTGGGACAATCAAATGAATTACATAAATGCCCACTTGAGGGAAAACCTAGTCTTTCACTTCTTTATGATCCACATTTGAAGAAAGTCCCCAAAACCACACAATGTCATGCCAACATTAACTGACAAAGTTTAGAAGTGAATAAACAATAATTTTACGTGAATAAATAATAATTTTACATAAAAAGCCTTGTATTTTTATTAGTCTTTAGAACAATAATATTATAAAAACATATGCCAAAAATGTTACTTATTTTCTTTATCTTCAATAAGTAAAAAAAAAAGAAAAATCCCAATTTTTACAAAATTTAAGAAACAATGCATATAACAGCTACTTTATCTTGCCATTTAAGTAGGTACCTCCACTTCTTTGATAAAAAAGAGCATAGCATGATGAAAAAGTCTCCAAATTTTTATAGTCAATATGTTTATTACTATTAAGAAGAGAGACCAAGGTATTTTATTATTATTTTATTAATTTTTTTAATCCTTTCTAGCACGTTTGAAATTTTTGTTAAATATCTTGTTTTTTTTGTGCATTAATGGTGGGCCAAAGATTACTATGGGAAAATTAGCATCTTTTGCCAGTAAAAAACACATTGTTTTGGAAATTCTTGCAAAAATCAAATAATTGTCAGATTTAATGAGACTTTCAGGACTTATTCACAAATGATTGAAATACTGTTTTTAGAAAATTTTGGTAAAAATATTTTTTTTTATAGCTCTTACCCCCAAATAAATTTTGATCTGAACATTTTTATATTAGTTAAAAACAGAACTCCTTGGAGAATGTAAATCATCAATTTTTGTTTTTCAAACAGTTACTCATTTATGAAAAATCTGCTCCAAATTGTAAAATAAAAAATACAATAAAACTATAATATTATTTAATTAGAAAACTTTTAATTGCTTAAATAAATAAGGACACTATTGTCTTAAGAATAAAAATTGAAGTGGTTGAACCATTCCAATCAGATTAATTATAATTTAAATAAGCTAATATTCCACAAATAAAGTTTCAGGAAAAGTATATTTTATTTTTGGAAGATTTATAAAACTGAGAACTAACTTGTCACACTTGTGTTTACAAATGTCTTAAAAATGGACAAGTTTAACAATATTACTAAAAAAAAAAAAAATCAATTTCAATTAATATAATTTCTGTTTGAAATACACCAAATTATTTTGCTTATTGGAAACAGTAAATTTAATCCTTTAGCTTTCAACTAAAGCTAAAATGAAAGCTTTTTTATTTTTAAAAATTAATTCAAACTTTAGGTATTGTAATTTTTGTGGAGGTATCTACATTTAAGTGTTAGATTGACTCCCTTTATGTGCTGTGTATCTTTTGGTATGTGCAGCCAGTATGCATCCTCAATGACTGATCCATTTACTTCAAATGATACACCCCACAGCTAGGGAATTTGCATCCACTCAAATGTTCATTTTCTTTCTGTCCACATGCTACTATCCTTGGGCAGTGTCATACTGTCATACTCTGGTCATGGTTTCTGTTACCATGTCTTTTAGACTAATAACCTGCTTTATAAAGCAGTGTGATAGTGGTAACTTAGTGATTGATAAAGTCTGTAGCTGCATGAAGCCACCCCACCTATATAAAGGAAAGTGTCCTGTAAGTTTTCCACACATGGAAAAAAAACATTTTTTCTCATGAAGATTTAGAGACCATCCACCATATGACTTCCTCACTGCACCTCTTAGACCTTTAGTCTCAGTACTCAAGCACCATTTTGCAGGCTTTCTGGGTCTTTGCTTATCAGTTCAAATCTCACCAGATGCTTTCTCATGGTTGTCAATGACACCACATCTTCATTAATCTAAATATTTTCAATATATGCCAATATTGCTTTCCAGATTAACTCATCCTGTGACAGTGCAGTATTGAGAATGAACCTCATTATTAGAGGCAACACATAAAAGTTGGATCCCAACTTTGAGACAATACCTTCATCACTTAACCACAACTGTCTGGGACAGTTACAGTAATTTTTCAATATGAACCTGTAGGTAGGCTTTCATGAGGTTCAGAATGGATACATTCATATCTTGTCTTTATTCTCTTAATTTTTCCATACAGATGTCCTCTTCGACCATATTTGAATCAACATATGTATTTAACTCTTGAAAGTCCATTATAGAATGTACCTTTCTTTTGTTTTTTTTTTGCATTATGACTATCAGCTCTTTGGGCAGGTTAAGTTCTTCTTTGGGATACAACAGAAGCCAGCCCTTATCTAGCCAAGCTTGCAGTTTGTACTTTCAGTTGACTAAAAACTGGGTATTTCAAAACACTATTTGTCAATTTCTTAGGCTCATATAATTCCATGCTGCAGTCTAGATGCTTCATTTCTCTTCTGTGTGTTATGTGGCTGCCACTTAGCACTTGGGTGATCTTGGGTAGTATGTTGAAACCCAGTGACCTTTTGTGCACTACCAATACATCAATTTCAGTAATGTTGCTGGCTTCTGTACAAATCCCAACAATATTGATCCTACAACAAGCTTGCATTTCCCCATTATTTGTGGTCACAAATGTGTCAGTCTAAGATACAGCTTTGCACACTCTATAGAGCAAGAGGACTGAATTCAGGAGGCCTAATCATGGTGTTCCACTGACATAAACTGATGAGCTTTCCTCCTTCATACGTCAACCTCATCAATTTAAGTGTACAACTAGATTGGTAATTAAGTTTCATTGTTTTACTGTTGAAATAACTAGATTTAATAGTAAGTTTTATTCTAGTTTCTTTTCTTACAATACTTGCCTGTTAAACTCTTTTTTAGTTTCTTGCTTCCCTGCCACTTTCAAACTTCAAAAATTTAAATGCTATGCCAATCACAATCTTGTCTTACTGAAATCTGTTCTTTTATTGTCTTTCCTTCTCACTAAAGATTTCTCATTTTCTTTTAGCCTCAGTAACCCATTGCACTTTAGTGGTATTATCACCTTGCTTGGGGTGAAATGATTAAAAAGAAATCAGTGAAGTTTGAATGGAAATCATTGAATCCATATGAATGAATTAACTTTTTAGCTGTTAATCATAACCAAGTTTTTTGCTTGGATGCACCAATGGCTAGATTATAGTTTAAAAAGAATAAAAGTTAACTATTGGTTTATTTGTAATCATAGTAGTTATTTATGTTATACCATGTTTATCAAGATCTCTTTCTGATTCATAAATACATTTCACTAGACATGTTGGCTGGATTTGATTGCTAAGAAAGCAAAACACAAAATAAAAAATCTTCTGTACAGAGGCTCCAAGCATCACACCATGTTCACAAAACAAATTCCTGCAAAATTCTAAAATACAATAGTGAATCATGAAAGTTGCTGCCAGAAAAAAGATGAGCCTGGGAGCCAGCACCTGTTAAACAACAGATATAAAAAGGGCATTTTGGCTCAACATTTTAACCTCATCACATGACCACCAACCCATCCACACTCCTCACCAGTGTTGATTTCAACCCTGAAGATAGACGGATCAACCCCGTGTTATAGTGGAACACACCTATTCTATAGTTAATAGACTCTCCCACCTATAATAAGTAGGAGTAGTAAGAGTAACGAGGGAGTCGCTCAGTGAGGCGGTCAGTCAGTCGATGCCGGACGACCGTGAGTCAAATACTAAAGTATCAGCGACCACAACTAGATTACTCTGCGTTATACCTATTATATCAAGTTCCTAACATTTTGTATGTTGAACCTATTTTAGGACCGACTTAGTACAAATACAAGCCTCCACTGTGAATTCACTCCACAACACCCCGTCAATGACATCTCAAGTTGTTGTTACCACTGTGGCCTTGGTCAACTAAATCTGTTAACTCTCAGCCTTATCAACAAAACCCTTACACCTAATTGCTCCTCTTACCACTGGCAACTAAAGAACTACATCAACAATTTTGTTACCTAATTACATATGATTACACCGAGTATTATGTATATTTTAAAAACTGATCAATATACACTGTTGAAGTTTTAATACTTGTTTGTTCTTTTCTTTGCAACCATTTGATGGTTATAACATTTACTAAGCTTAGCTTAGTTTTAGCACATGGTCATATGTATGATGCTCTCAGTGAGGTCTGACCTTACCTCCTGTCAACCACTTAGTAGATTAGTTATTGGAATATATGGGGTGTGTTAAAACCTTTGGTATAAAAAAATCAATTTTATTTAATCATTTTCAAAATACTCCCCATGGGAGTTGACACACTTCTCCCATCAGTCATGACATTACTGGTAACACATCCGAAACACCTCTGGAATGCTATAGAGCTCCAACATCACTTTTCTTATAATTTTCACAAGAGGAAATTATAAGACTCAAATTACTTCTCTTTCAGTGTGGATTTCACATTGGAGAAGAGCCAGAAGTCACATGGTGGCAAGTTGGGAGCCTGTTGAATAAGTGTCTTTTGTTCTTGACCAAGAAAGCTTGGATTATGTGGGCAGAATGAGCAAACAGATTTCAATGGCACTCAATGCATGCACAAATCCTCTGTTAAAATGAAATGCACTGATGTTGTTCTTAGTTGCACTTAGTCTTTCATGACAATTTGTTTTGGCTTGTGGATGGCATGCCTCACTCCACTGAAGTGTTTGAAGTTGTACCATTACTTGATCTGAGTTTTGCCCATGACATCATTGTCAAAAGCCTACTGAATGTTCTGTGTGATTTGAGCTTGAATATCATCAAGTTTTTGGCAAAACTTGATGCAATATCTCTGATCAATGTTTTCAGTCATCTTGCATGAAAAATACAATGAGCCCACTACACGTCTGTACTATAGGTGCAACAACTGGGAACTGACACAGCCTACAGGCACAAAAATTTTCACTCATGTGCAAGAAGGGTGGTGTCACCTCCTCTTCCAACACAGCATTAATTTTTGTGGGAAAAAATAAGGTTGGATACTTTTTGAATGCACCTTGTATAATGAAGATGTAATACTAATATGGGAATGAATGAATTAAGGAACAAAAGGAATATTATAGGTTGTAATATGTATACCATGTTATCCTATACTGAAAAATTTTTTTAAAAAATCCTTTTAACCTTTACTATAAGAAATCAAGAGCTGTGTCAAAGAACTACAACTGATGGATATCTTGGTTATTTAGTTCACCATGTAAAAAGGTTTAAATTTGCCTTGCTGGTTTTCAACATTGTTGCTACTTTAATCAATTTTGATTTCAATCATTTAAGATAAATGTAAAATGCAAATTTGCTTTAAAGCAATTCAAAAGAAAATCAAATGACCAGTAAATTTGAATAAATCTTTACTATCAGTCTGTAGAAAAATTCCAAGAAAAAAGGTAAAATTTAATGTAAAGTGGATGAAATCACTGATGATAATGTTAAAAGGCGTATTATGTACCTTTCTTTTGATTCTTCACATATTTTTTGTTCATTTTGATAGCTGAAATAAAACAAATGTTCATTTCAAGTGATAGAAGGAATAAAAAGGAAAACATAAAGATATTCATAAAATTCAAAAGTATTTTATAGATTTGCTAATTTAGTGTTTGACATTACTGCTTTCTAAAGCAGTGTTAGTTTTAAGGAAAAAAGCAAAAAATTGTATTAATTACAAAAAAAATTCACCAATACTGTTTCTCTTACATATATCTTCAATTTTACTTAATGCTTTTGTAGATATATAAATAAATAAACATTTTCTCTGTAAAAAAAACTTTTTTAAAATACATTTTTCTATGTCTATACATTTATTCAGTTATAAAGATGTATTCAAACTGTTCTGAAAGTTTGAAAAAAAGAACAAAATGTCTAAATGTATCCAATAAAGGAAGTCTGAGGGCAAATTTATTATGAATTCATATTTGTAAATATATTATTTAAAAGATTATCTCTTCTCTGAAAGATATAAAAAGGACACAAGATACTGAAAAAAATTACTAAAGCAATTCTGAGGAATTTTTTACTTTAAAATACAAGTGTATAGTTATATACAAGAGATTACATAAGCTATACACATTTGTTGATTTTAATAAAGCACATTCTGAATGGAAAAAATAAAGAAACATGATATACAACTCCTGGTAAAAATTATGGAATTAACACACTTAGAGATTGTTCATTTAGGTTTTGTATTTAGCAGGAAATAAACTAATAACAGTCAGTATGCCAAATTAAAATTTTATTTTCAGTATATCTAAAAAAATTTAATGTAGACATAAAGAGCTTGACAAAACATAAAAATGGTACTAAATTTATATTAGTAGCTCAATCAGCAACTAAGTTATGATCATTCAAAGTTGGTCATAATTTTTTGTCTCATGTGATATTGCGACAGCTAAGTGAAAGATCATTATAAATGTTATGTCATATAGGTAGTCTTGAATTAAAAGAATGATAATACTAATGGAATCAATTTATTAGGTCTAACCAGCCTAAACATTGGGAAAAATTGCATTCTCAAAAATGAAATAATTAAAAAAATGACACAGAGCAATTCTGATTCTTCATGTTTCATTTTAACAGTTAATGCCTTATAACAGAGAGGAGATCAACAATATATCAATAAAAAAACATATTTTCACCATGTATATAACTAGCTAGGAGAGCAAAAACAGGTAAAAAACATACCATCCTGAATTTAACATAAAAAGTATCCATAGGAGGCACATATTTGAAGCTCTATTAATTTGGAGTGAGAATTCCAACAAAACAGATTTTTTTTCTTCATAATGTAAATAGCTTTTATCATAGAGGCATCTAATTTTGGAATATTTTTTGAAATTATGCAATTTTTGACTTGTCAAAAGGGGACAGTAATGACTACAAAACTTAGAAATGTGTTACATGAAATGAATCATTAGTCAATCCTTTAAACAAATACTTATTTTAAACTTTAAACTCATTTATTTTCAAAGTAAAAAATACTGAAATGAATAAATATACATTTACTGAAAACAGTGCAAGGGTCTCAATTCCCCCTACATATTAAGCAGGTGAGCCAAAAATTTTAGGGAGAATTTAGTGTCTTTTTTGCAGTAAAAAAAACATTGTTTTGGAAATTCTTGCAAAAATCAAATAATAGTCAAATTTTAGTGAAATTTTCAGGACTTATTCAAAAATGAATTAAATTATTTTTGAATTTTTTTTGTTAGAAAATCATGGTAAAAATATAAATATAGGATTCCAAAATATTTCTTTAATGAATCCTAATTCAAAAATAAACAACATATCTAAGTAATCTTAATTCAAAATCAAATGAATAAATACTGTAATAATCTTTCTTTATTCATAAAAATGCATGAGATAATCATCATTATTAATTTATATATCATATCTATCTAATAATAAAAATATTATTAGATAATTACTATTAAAATTATCTATTAAATAATAAATTAATAAAATAATAAATAATAATAAATTAATTAAATAATTAATAATTATAGAAAATCTAAATATAGAAATATAATTTTTAACAATTTTTTTATTTAATGTATTTTGATTGTGGGCTTTTGTCTTTTTCTCAACTTTCTTTTTGTAACATCCAAATGAAAAAAGAATTAAAAAAGTGAAAAATGAAAAAGAAAAAAACAACAACAATGTGGTCTTTATTCTGAAATAACAATGTAAGCGCTATTTCCACTGAATGGATAGGTGGAGCTTGTGTGGTCAAGGTTCCTAGTTGTATCTTTTTGAGACAGTTTCAGATCAAAGAGCAAAGCAGGGCATAAAAGACCAATGTTGTGCATTAACTTGGCTCTAGAGAAATGACCATCAAAGATGAGTTGATACAAATGTGATTAATTGAATGTATGTGTGATACTTTGTACAAACACAAAATTTTAGCATGGTTACAACTGACTAAAATGTTCTTGGATGCATCAATAGAGTTTCTGCAATAGTTAGAGTTAATTGAAAAATAAAGTACATCCAAGAGTAATGACAGTATTTTTTCTTTGCGTGATGTTAATTACAATATTGGTATTGTGTGTGTTAAAAATGTTCTTGGTGTTATTGACTCTTGTTTCTTTAAAAGTTTGTGCTTACTTGTTTTTGTTTGTTCCGAGAATTTTGTGGTTAAGGGAATCATTTGAGACCATTAACTGTGGATTTTCATGGAGCAAAGAAAATACGTCTGTGTTGTTCTTTTTACTATTGCTGCTTGTGGTGGAAAGGTCATTTTTATAATGAAGTTTCAAATTTTTAGAATAATGAAATATCCTTATCATCAATCATTACTGGTGGAAAGGCCATTTTTAGAACCATAACAGAAGTTACCCCATAAGAACAGAGTGTTTTAATAATAAAAATAATCATCTTTTTTCCATGAAACTGTTCTGACTGATGGGTGACTTTTCTTCTGTTGTTATTTCTTGCTGCAAACTATTATGCATTTTAATTTTTTTGTTTTGTTTTTCTTTGTTAAGGTTGGTTTTTGCATAGCTGGCAGGCGTTCTATGAAACGGGTAGACCAAGTGGGTTGCATGCTGTCAGATTTGGCTTTTGCGGAGTCAGATTCACTTGCTTGTTGGTAGGTCTGTATTTTGGTTTTGGAACTGTTGTTGATGGAACAGCTTTATATTTTTTTTTGTTATTTTTTGTTTAGGGCAATAGTCTTAGATTCTTAAGAGCATTTTGAATTAGTTTTTAGTGTCACTGGTGTTTTCTATTCATCTGTAGAATCTGAAGAATTGCTACTTTTTCTCATTTTTTTTCTTTTATTTTCTTTTTAAATTCCAGTCTAGACAGTTCTGTCTCAACGAAGAAATGGTAGGAAGGAACCTGGGTCACTTGACAATGAGACACATAGACCTTGGAGTAAGTAAAAGTTGGTCACCCAAGCTCACGTGACATACGCCGCCATGTAGGATTTTTAGTATTGTACTTTCAGTTTCACGTTAATCTCTGACCATGACAGATCATGAGAAAATTGGCTCTCAGTGACCACTTATGAGAGATGCACCCATGAACTTATTCCATTACTTGTTGTGTAAGGAATAAGGAAATATCATCCTGAAGATCCTGGATTTATTCAACTACTTGATGTGTAGTGAATAAAAAAAAAAGATATTATTCCTGAAGACTGTGAATTTATTTGACTACTTGATGTGTAGAGAATAAAAGAATATTATACCCAGAGAAATTATCCCAATCTTGAATTTGTAACAGTAGTAATTGGGGTCTCACCCAGTGTTGTTTTGCGAAAACTGGATGGAGATTTAAGGATATGTGGGGGATTACAAAATAGGAGTAAACCATAAAATATGCTCTGATTTGTTCTCTATTATTAAAATTTAAAGAAAGAACTTTATAAAACAACTTGTAAAAAATTTTTGACTCTAAAAAGAAAGTGATTTTAACTATGGACACAAGCATGCTGTATCAGTCATTTTGTCTCAAAAAGGTCATCCTATAATGTACATTTCTAGAACTAACTATTCAAATATTGAAAAAGAAGTGTTAGCTATCCTATGGAGCACAGATAGAGCTTGGCAAATTTTATTCAACAGAAGTTTCTGCTTAGATCTGACCATAAACTGTTAGAGTTTATTTTTTAACTTCAGGAAGGAGTTACATATTCTAGAATTTTAAGATGGGCCATAAAGCTCATGGCCTTTGACATCAAATATGTGAAAGGAAACACTATTCCACATGTAGGTGCAACAATGAACCATTAGAAAGATTAGACCTTTTAAAAAAATTATATATTTATTTTTTTATTTTATAATATAAATTCTGTTTAATTTTATTTTTAAGAAAATTCATAAAATAGACGAAAATGAGTTGAGCATGACATTTTTGACAAAATATGATGAATAAAGACTTTAAACAGTTTTAAAATGAATCATTAAAGAAAATATGAGAAAAAGATTTAAACTGTAATATCCATCTATGAGACAAGTCTGATTCAGCTTGTGATATTCATTCACTTGATCACAATATAAATTTTCAGTGTCGAAACCTGTTAACATGAAGTAAAGAAACCCACAGCTAACCTCATGATCACTAAACTGTTGCTATTATTTTAGGGGTCATATTTGGAACAAAAACTAAGAGATGAGAAAATAGACAAACAAAATAGTGAAACAAAACAAAATAGAAATATTTATTTTATTGTGAACAACTTTCATATTATGAGAATTTCAAAGAATGTCTGTAAATAATGAAGGATAGGTTGAATTTACTCTGCTGGTAAATTAGCGAGGTGTACTGCCTATGCTATGTGCGTGTCTATTGCATGGAACACTAACTTTAGTATCCCTTCTTGATGTCCTCCTGCAATGAAAGAAAACTAGCTTCTTCTGATCTACAGAACACATGCTCCAAGTTTTAAAAATGAATGGTCTAAAAACATTAGACCATTCATTTAGATAATTTAATTGTGCTTATTTAAGGTATATTTTATGAAATCAGAATGTCCAGCTATTAAATAAAAAATATTTTGCAATATATGTGATTAGTTTATATACTTCTAAATATAAAACCAAGGTGGCATAATCTAAGTGTACTAATTCCATAATTCTTGCCAGGGATTGTATGTTAAGTAGAAAATTTACCTTTCTGGATATGATTTATCAATAGCTGGGATATCATCTGCAAAGGCAGCAAAACAAACACAATGAAAACATCAAGTACATAGTATAAGAGGAAAAATGAGTAAAAGAAAGGTGTAAATGAGTTACAAATTATATTCAACATATACTCAAGAGTTGAAGTAACTGGATTTAAAATTTAAAGATATAAATTTCAATCTCAGGTACTGAATACTTGAGGAGCATAGTTTTAATTAGTGATAATTTTAAAATATATATTTAAATGTTATTTTTTTAAATAAATAAAGAATTTGTCTGAAATCTCCAATTATAGTACAACACTTAAAAGAGAAATATGTGACAACAGGTGTTTTAGGATGGATTAGATTTCAAAGAATGGTAACTTTAAGAAATGAATATTATTTAATATTGTTTCTGTAATATGAATTAATTTTTATGCCACATATAAATATAAAACTTGTGCAGCATATAACATTGAATAATTAAGTTTTCCTATGTTCTCTTTTGTAAGATGAAGAAGTAGAAATTGGCATTACTTATAGAAAATGGATGAGCGCTAACTTAAATACTACCTACAAATATTTAATTAAGAGTAATAAGAACTGCTTATTTATTGAAAATAAAGGTCTAAAAATAGTGTACTAAAATCAAATGGCTATTTAGCATGTTAACTAAAATTACAACACAAATGCAGCTCAGTTGATGATTGTATATAGGTACATCAATAAGTCTGTAACCAGTGATGGACAAAGAATTTATTTTACACAACTGATATTTTTCAAGTATCATTCCGTGTCATTCCACTGCGTGTCAAATATCATTCCATGTCATTCCACATTAATTGCATAAATCAAACATTAGACAGTGAAAATCTCAGATCAAATTCCTGTTTGTAACTGTCAGGCTATAGACTTATTGATCTATCCTTATAAATAAGTAAATATCTCATTAGTTCTACTTACTTTTGGAAGTTTCATATTCATATTTTCTATTTTTTCCTTCTTTTTAAATGCCATATCCCTTCAGGGCATAAGCATTCATGTCCCTCTACAGATTCCTTTTTTCTTTACTATCCCTGAATTTCCATGTCTTCTTGGGAAATATAGTTGAGTGGTTTCTTAGTGCCTTCTCCACATTATGGAATTCGAAGTTTTCTCTTAGACTGGTTTCCACCCAAAGTTAAAGAGTTCTGTCAACTTTACTATTTAACTTATACCTGGGGGAGAAGAGATGGATTCACAACTTTCTCAAGGGCAATTGTGTAAAGATTAATGCAACTACCTAAATTGGAATATGAAACTATATTCTTAAAAGATTTATTTTGTAGTAACCAAAATATTGCCTCACTTTGGAAAAAACTATTAACAGTTGGCAATAACCAGAAGGATCAAAGTATTTTTAACCAAACATTAAAGATTCTACTCAACACAATGTTAAAATAATTCACATTAATTAAATTACAGTAGCGGATCTGAGAAAATAATGGCAGAATCTTACTTTGCTTGAATGCAGAGCCATCTGAACTGCTAGATACTCCTGGTACTGAAAGCTGCAGAAGTTAAAAGAGAATTTAAAAGAGATGTTAAGAAACTGTATGACTATCAAATGAGAGGATGCAGAAAATGAAAATTCATTAATTTAAAGTTGTTTTTTTTAATTGGTATCACCTCAAGCAAGGCAATACAGCCACTTGCATGCAATGGGCTACTGGGTATGGAGGAATTAGGAACAGAAACATTAGTAATGAGGAGAAAAAGAAAAGCGAAATCAGGAGGAAAGAAGATAGTGATTGTCATTACATTTAAATTTTTGCAGATTAAAGTTGGTTGGAAAGCAGAGAGCTGAAAGTGAGAAGTGCAGAAAAAGAAACTGTTAGCATAGAAGTTACAGCTACATCTATCCAGCTCAACTGTAAATTGATGAGATCTTGCCTCCAGTCTTGTACTGTGCTTATATTCATACAGTCTATTACCATAGTGAAGTGCTCAGCCAAACAATTACCATAAAAGTATTTATGACAATGGCATAGAGAGGCAACTTTATAGTGGTGGGCAAGTAACTGAAGCTGAGTCACCAGATCAGGACAAATAATATTACTGATTCTTTTTGGATCTTATTAAGAAGCACCAGGAAAATAGCAGGGGCACTGGGCCATATATGGCTGTAATATTCTAAGCATGGACAAATGGTAGACTTATAGATATGCAAGATAAATTCAGGAGAGAAAAATTGTCTTGCCCAGTACAGTAAACTAAATTTTCTTAGCAGCTGATCTAGTGATGGATTCAATATAATCTTTTTACCTCATGTCAGCTGAGAATGTTAGCCTGAGAAAGTGCAATGAATCACTTTCTTGGATGATAGCATCAGCCATGCTGATGTAAAGCATAGAGGAGGTCTCTCAGATGATTAATGGAGAGCAGTTTAGTTTTAGAGGTGTTAAAATTGACAAGCCATTTTTTGCCCCAGTTAATGATCTTGAGGTAGTTTTGTACATCAGCTGCCAATTTGACCTTGTCTGACTGATCAGCCTCACTATCAAGGCACGAGTAAATGGTAGTGTCGTCAACACAGATGCCAAGTTGAGAGATGATGTCATTGGGAAGGTCATTAATGAAGAGTAAAAACAGTGCAGGACCAAGGATGGCGTGCTGCAGAACACCAGTGTTAGTATGAAAGGATGTAGACAAGTCACTGTTCAGGATAACTTTCATTTCATGATTTGACAGGAACAACTGGATTAGCTCAAAAATGTACCCAGAGATACTGTAGTTTTTCAGCTTGTAGAAAAGACCTGAAAGCCACACCCTGTCAAAGGCCTTTCAAGATGCCCAATGCCACAGACTGGGCCTCACCAATTTTATTTAGAGCATGAACGATTCTTTCCGTAATTATTATTAGTACTTGATCTGGAGAAACAAACACTGTATTGCTTGTCTGAGAAAAGGCTCTGTGATGAGAGATTATGAACCAATTCCACATTGATTAGAGCCTCTAGGAGTTTTCCAAAAAGAGGCAGAAGGCTATTAGGCCAATAGTTGGATGAGTCAGATGGTTCACCAGAATTCTTAAAAACTGGAACAACAGACGATGACTTCCTGCAAACAAGAAAGCAGCGAGGCATTTATTATGCAGTTTACAGAGAACAGGAGCTAATTTGGGAGCATACTTCTTGATGACTATTACAGGGATTTCATCGGGTACACATGCTTTGTAGAGATCCACAATTCTAGTTAGACAGAGATACTCCAGATGAGTTAAAAGTAGAGTTTGAGGAGAATTTATGTGCAAAGCATTCAGCTTTATCAGCAGAGGATGATAACATCTCAAATTGATTGAAGAGGAGAGGGGAAATAGAGACCTTGTACGTATTTAGTAGCCAATTATAGAGACGCCAGTAGTTACAAGTGCCAAAGTTTTAGAGGCTATGCGGTGCCTCATTCTCTCAGCAAACAGAGACTTCGAGGACTCACTTACATTTGTTACAAGTAGTAGCAAATAGGCACCTGTTATGACAAGAGCTGTCACAATGGTATAGCCGGAAATAGTGTTTCCTGTGTGCTAAGGCAGCCGAGCATGCTGGTGTGAACCATGGAGAGGATTGTGGTTTCATTTGGCATTTCCAAGAAGGGATGAAAGCGTCCATGCTGAATTTGATCCAAGAAACCTCAGTGGCGCAATTTTCAATTGGGAGGTTGAAGATGTCTGTCCAAGAGGTGTCACAAAGATAATCCCAGAATGAGTCCCAATTAGCATGCTGGTACTGGAAAAAGGTCTTATGGATAGGAGGTCTCTGTTTAATGGATGCTTGCATGGAGATATCAATAGCTACCACAGAGTGGTCCGAGTTACCAAGAGGGCAGTATTGTGAAGCATGGCAAGAGTGGGGAGAAGAGAAATAGATCCAAGAGAGAAGCATGTTGCTTGGTTTGGCTAGGGAAACGAGTAGGGAAGTTCACGATTTGAATGAGGGATTAAGCAATGGAAAAATTTAATGCACACCTGCAACATCAGTAACTTTAGAATGTTTAAGCCACATGTCGTGAAATGTGTTATTTTAAAATAAAAAATAATGAATACAGAGATTCTTGTAAAATATCATTAGAACATTTCAACATCCTGAAATAAACATGAGGCATGAAAAGTAAGGTATGAGTTAAATTGCAAAAGGAACATTTAAATATGAAAAGTGAATATTTCTAGAATAAACAAAAGAAACAAAAAAGACTAAGATATCCAGAACTAAGAATGGCCTTTCTAAATAAATTCGGCAAATAAAAAATAACACAAAAATTCCAGAGTCATAAAAACAACTTCCTGATTTTTAAAAAATTTCATAGTGCCTACATAACATGGATTAAATTACTATTCAAAATAAAATAAAATAAATTTATTACAATATTACTTAACTAATAATCTACACTGACAAGTTTATCATTTCATTTTTATGTCACATAAATGTAAAGCTTGAACCAATCAAGTTTTCTCATGAAAAAAAAGTACTTATCAAAAACAAAGTATCTGTATTTTAATTTACTATAATTTTAACATAACAGATTTTTGCACCAAAGGAGCTTGTTATACAGTCACAAAATTTCCTTTTATTACCTTATTATTATTTTTTTTATCATGATGCTGTGTCAATGTCATCTTAACCACTAAAGCATGAAATGACAGGTAGCTTCCAATAAGAATTAGACTGGCATTCCATATCTTGAGAATATGACCTTCATGAAAGAGCATTGAGTTAGTGGTAGCAGAATCTTTACCTTCCATTGTCAAAGTGGTAACATCCATGAAAAATGATCTGATTATAGTGCATGAATTCAGATATCATTGGAAATTAGTAATTTAAACTTGTAATTTGATGCTTGAACATGAAGACAGTATTTAAAAACAGTTCAACTCTTTAGATATCCCTCACAAACTAAGCCCCCCCCCCTAAGAAAACATGACCAAAAATTGAGTAGATTCCTTCCCATGTGTGCAGTTGTGGCAAGGAATACAAGGATAAGACCAGCTGCCTCCTAAAAGTAAGGATGGAGAAACACTAAAAAGCTGTAGTCTGAGGGAGAAACATTGAAATCAGGCATTGCTGATAACGTATGGAGAGGAAAATGCTGGTTATTATCCCCTGCTAAACAAAATTAAAATAAAAACAGAGAATAACACATATGACTGAAATAAATCGCAAACATTAGGTTACTTAGTAAATTTAGCATAATTTATCTTTAATACTATCTAGGAAGCTCTGATTAAAAAAAAGAAAAGAAAAAAAGAACACCAAAAAAAATTTCACCACCAGAATACAAACATTAAATTTAAGGCTCTAAAATTACACCAAGATATAGTGATTTTTCAAGCGTAGCTTAGATGTTGCACAAGGCCAAAAATAACACCAAGATAAATATGGCATGATAGATTAAAGTGCCGCTTAAAACATTTATGGTTTCTCAGTAGTTGTGAGTTCAAATCCTTAGGTCGGGTACTCTTTAAAAGTCATTACCTTGGTTCAGTGGAAGAAATAGATAACCAACAATTGAATAGACTGGTGAGTTAATACTGGTTTGAAATAATGTCTAAGCATAGAAAGTGGAATAAGAACAATCAACACCTGTGAATTAAATAAAGAAATGGGTTTCAAAGTTCCGAAAATGTTACCATGTACAAAAAACTCTAGAAGGCTAGAGAATAACAACCAAAATGACTATACTATGAAACAATCAAAATTAGTATACTAATCTATATGTACAGATGTATAATTCCTCATTTCAAAAATTTTGACAAATAGAAAATGCTTTTTCAAATGAATTTCAAAAAAATACTATTAACAAGTTTATAAATCAGTTAAAACTTCAATCAACACATTTTATATGCAACATGGCAAAAGTGAATTTTATTGGTCTTATTATTTACTTTATTCCTGAAGAGAAAATAATTTATTAAAGAATTCTGAACATTGTTAAAAAAATTCATTTATACAACTTACTTTTATGTATTATCTAAATTATTGACATAATTTATTACTCTTTTGTTTCTTTGTTCTTTTTAATGTCATCAATAATTTTTCATTTTATAAATTTCAATTTGCAAAGAGTTGCCAAACCAATACTACTTTATCAAAACAAAGATGGACATTGTGTTGTCCATTTATGTACATATAACCCAAACAAATCTAAATATGCTAAAATAATTTTTGTGTGTGGAATATAAGAAAACATTGTAATTTTAATTGGTGATGATGATATAATGAAAGCTGATAATCACCTGCTTTATCTCATTTCTGGCGGCACTGACAATTTGCTTAACATGAATTTGTTGTTCATCAAACATTGACGACATAGAGCCACAGAAATTCTTAACTTCTTTGTTGAGTTTCTCTCTAAAGTAGTTTCCTAGAAACCAAAGAATAAAAAAGACAGGATGTTTACTTCAGCACATTAAAATAAAAATTCTAATAGTTATGATTCCTATTTGAAAATGGGTTGTAATGCTTACCAAAGTGATAAAGTAAATCATCAGTTTCATCTTGGTCAAGTTCTTGATATGTTAGCATTTCTTGACATTGATCTGTTCCAGTTTTAGAAAAGGAGCTAGAGTTGCAATTACTTGAGTAATCAGAATTACTGTGAAGAACAGTGGAGTCAATACAATAAACAGAATTGCTGAATGAAACAGTATTGTTCTGACCAGAAAACATGACTTTTTGTGTAAAACAATGACACCTGAAAATAAACAAGGAAATTTTGAAAAAGTTCTAAGATGTAAAGATTTATCTATATTTAAATATGCCTAAGTTAAGATTAACTGAATAAAATAAAAAAGAATGATTAGTTTATCTGAACCACAAATCTATCTTTTATATGTTGTTCCGTGCTAGACAATTTTTCTCACCAAAATTTTTAAGTCTACTATTCATCTATGCATTGAATATTGCTACCACATCTGATTTGGTGCATCTACTATGCATTGAGGAATTCTTAATAGAATCCAAATCTGCAATGTTAATGGTCCTGACTGGGCACATAAGTTTCAATCACTTTCCCACCACTGTAACATGGTTGATTGTTCTGATGATCCTTCATTTTGGTTCTTTGACTTTGCAAATTTAAGCATAGTGCTAGATTTGCAGCTAGATTTTACAGTTGAAATTAACTGTAACTTCTATGTTAACAATTTCTTCTCTTCTACTTTTCTCTTGTGGAACTCTCTTCTAGCTTCTCGCTTTCCAGTCAAAAAGGATGCAATGTCAATCCTTATCTTCTGCCTTCTTAATTCCTGCACTCCCCTTAATAATGTTTTTCTTTGTCTCATATTTTTCGCATTTAGTAACCCCTACCTTGATGGCTTTATTGCCTTGCTTGTGGTGAAATGATATAAAGAAAAAAAATCAGTGATAATAATCTTGTTAAATTTGTGTTTTCTTTAATTTTCTCAATGAATCTTATTTTGTATAAAAAGTAACTTGGTTTGGTGGCGATAGTTTTAGGCAATTCTTTATTGTTGATAAAAATGATAGAAATTCAGTTATATAAATTATATTTATATATCATATTGACCTAGAGAATCATGTAATTTAATTTTCGTTATTATTTTTTTATGAATAATACATAAGTGTTCACTTTGAACAAGAATGCATCAAAAAGTACAAACATCCACTAATTTTATCTAGATTTGCAAAATATCAGTTTAAAACACATCATGTAAATGATTGAAATGAAATGTTTTTAATTTCAATTCAATATAAGAAATAAAAGTGGCAAAAACCTTAAAAATAAGTAACATTTAAACTAAACATTTCATATCTTTGTAATTACTTTTTTTTTAGTTTTTTATTTGACAGTCTCAGTGTACTAAAAGTAAAACTAAACTAAAACTGAAAATAAATTTCAATTTTGAGAATTCATAACAAATGAATTAAAAAGGGTACAAGCTTATATTCAGTTTTGGTTACATACAATAATATTTTCTATTTCAAGTTTATTGTTAGTTTTTTTAAAGTCAAAAACGAGGAATTTTTTGATAATTTATGTTCACTCGTGCTAGTTAATTTCTCAAAAGTTATTAATCATAGAAGAAAAGCAAATAAAATTATTTAAATTTCGCATTTTTTTTTCAAATATAAATTATTTCAAGAAATTTTGATTACTTTTCCCTCGTTTTTAATGTGAGTGACAATGAATAATAAAATTAATAAAAATAAAAACAATTATTACTCATCGTTTTATTTTTGTTACCAATTACAAACTAGTGTTAATAATTATTTAAATTCCGATTTAAACTTTATATACACATTGAAAGAAAACATTACTTTTTTTGAGTTTTGATAAAGATTGTGAAACAAATGCATTTTTTTTAACCCTTTTTTTTTAAACAAAAATTTTAATGTCGTCTGCCAGCTTAAAATTCAAAAACATCTTGCAGTCAACATTAAGGTATTTTAGGCAAGATTCAAGCTGAAATTTTGTCGGGTTCATTAAAGACTTTTAAAGTATCAAAAATTATTTGTGGCTTACCTTTGTCAAACAGCTTTCAAGCATAAACCTAAAAAAAATAACAATCTCGAATTTTACTTTTCCACCAAACACAGCAGCAAAAAAACAAAAACAAACGGCAAGATATGCATTCGGATTTTAAATTAAGCTTTGAATTTTGAAAATATATTAAAATTATACGTAAATATTGAAAAAGAAATTTTACTGGTGAAATATCTCTAATTAAATTTCAGTCACTATCGAAATGTCGAAAGTAGCCGAAGATTTACAATGACAAAAAAATAACTTCACTACTTTTTTGTTGTTATATCAGTGGTGTGGCGCCGTGGAAACTCTCATTCTCTATGAGGGTCAAGAAAATCGAACTTTAGAGAAGTTTTGCTTCTTCTATTATTGGATATCGGCATTCAAGATTGCATGCTACTGCTAACTAACTAAAAGAAAGTGTTAAAATGAAAATTACGTTTTTTTAACAATCCATGAGCCAAAGTTTACATTCATTACACTTCTAGTGAAGGGTTGGAGGCACAGTAGTAACAGAAAAAAAAGCAACGACTTGTTTATCTTACAACATCCGTTCCCACCATATATCGATCGGACCGTATAAGTGACTTTATGGGTGTATATTGGCCTTTTTTGCGTCATTAAGGAAATGCACAAAGTGTTTAAAAAATAAAAAAAATAATAGAAGGATTAGGTGACTCACTGTGAACTCTTGAAACTTCAACTTTCACGGGTTCAAGTGTAAAAAAAAAGTGCTAACAACACAAAAAGAAAAAGTCCGGGTGAAAGTAAAGTGAACACTGAGGTCAACACCCAGCGGCGACACCCTGCTTCATGTTTAGTTTAAACGCAATCGTTTAATTGTGTTTAAACATGAAATAGACTGTCGCCGTTAGATATTGACATCAACGTTCACTTTTAATTTACAATCATCCTTGATATCGTGCACTTTTAAGTCATAAATATAGTAGTGAGTTACAAAAAAAGCTATATTTTTCTGCCATGCATGGGGTGGTACCGATGGAAAAATGTATGCATCCAACCAAACGTAGTAGCGACCGCTTGACCACGTAGTAAAGGAAGGTAGGTATGTTTGTTTTGTAGCAAGGAACAGTTTAGTTAGTCGTGTAAGGTCGTCAGCTAGTAGTATTTTCTCTCTGGTATGTTATGACGTTTACGATGACCTTAGAATCAGATAATTGACAAAAAGAAATTAATTTATCGTTTCTGGTTTTGGTTGATCTTATTTTTGCATCTGGTTAGTTACGTGCTGCTACGATTTGTATTAAAGAGAGAAAGAAAGACTATTATCTCATAGTTATGAACATTGTTTAGTTTTTTTGTTTGTTGATTAGTTTCTTTCTTTCCCTCCCTTCAGTCTAACTACTTCTTGTATGCACGTGGATCGCTGTTTTCCCCTCTACCACTCGCAGGACAGTGAGTAATTGTTTCTGACCCTGTAGCAGGTTACATGAGGCGCCAAAATCAAAGATTCGGTAGTTGGAATTAGGCAGCCCAACAAATCGGAAGGCCAATCTCTGCACTTATCTTGCCCAGAGGAGCAGAAAAGGCAGTAACTAAACAAGATAATGGAATTAACGAGTTTTGTGCCATGAAGGAGTTCCGGAGAACTATATCTATGAATTACGAATATATATTCTTAGCTATGAAAAGATCTCGAAGATTAAATTCAATGACTGTGCAAGCATAATATCTGAAATCCAACGGGAAGACTATTCGAATTACCCATTCGAATATTCTATTTCTTCGAACTTTAGATTCAAATCAGCTTATGTGAATACAGACAGCTATCTGTGAAAATATATTTTTGATTGAATTTGAAGCCCTGATAAGTACTACTGGAATTCCATTGATCTAAGAATACATGATATTGAAACTTCTGTGTTAAATGGCGCATTCATTGCATGCTCACCCAAAACAAACCCTTTCTTTTTCATCTTTTTTCTTTTCTTGCTTTTCGTATTATTGAAATAATAAATAAATTCTTTGTCTTAAATTGAACCCACGTGTTCGCTGTTTTTCTTTCACCGATTGTCGTATTGGGCTCGTCTATTAGCCCAATCTTACCTTCTTCGAGTAATGCAATTATTCCAACTTTCATTCGTAAATCTAGCCCTCTGATTGGTTCATTTCTACCAATCAGGTCCCCCACACGTGCACTTCGAAGTTTTGGCGCAAATCGTTTTGGAGAACACCCACGTGATCATGACCTCTTAAAAAAAAAAAACCAAAGCACGTGTGGCCAGGCAGATACAGACTTGGGCAGATCAGCAGCAGACCATTTTTTCGACCGCTCATTCAAGCTTAAAAATGTGACGACTACTACTCACGTCTCGCGAATCAAGACGACAAATCTTTCCCGTTCAATATCTTCTACAAACTTCTTCGTCATTCAAGAATCTCAAACTATACATTCTCTTTGACCATCTACGATAAATCAGTCCGTCCAGCAAACACAGAGAAGCGCTAATCTAATCCACGTAACTTGCGATTATAATTTTCCCGCGCGAACGAAACTACAACGGACTCACCCACAAACTCGACTCGAAGATTACTCTGTGAATACAAAGAACTTCAACTCGCAAGACTTTACTTATCCAAAGTGAATTATTATCACTCACTACAATTTAAGTAAATACTATTGGACATATTTCATACTTACAGTTAAGGATAGACTACTTCTGAATGACTCAATTCTAAAAACATAATAACGGTATTTTAAACACTAATTACGAATTCTTATAGACTGTAATACAAATACACCAAGACACTAAAAAACAAACAAAAATTTTCATTCACCGACAAACATACCAACACAATAATATCTTGTAATAATATTTTGTATATAATATTTGTATTGTATATAAATGCATTTGTTTGTTTGAATTGCATACATGTTTTGCCTTGTTTTATATCAAGTATTATTTATTGTTGTGGATGCAAGAGAAGATCACGCAACCTGACAAAAAAATTCCTTCTGATATATTCTAACACCATAGCAAAAATCTTAGTTCATTCTGCGCATCCCCAACAAATTGATGACGCCGACGTGCGAAAAGTCCCAACAAATTGGTGTCCCCGACATTCAGATTAACTGCCGCAACAAATTGGTGATCCCGACGTTCATAAAAACCTGCCTAACAAATTGTTGACCCCGACATGCGAAAAGCCCAACAGTCGGGTTTTTCTCTGGCTCGTTCCTAATCTGTAGACATCCTTTTGTGGCGGAATTCCAAACGAACATCAATGAGATGTAGCGTGTCTAGGCCTCTCACCACATTTATTTAATTTTTGTTTAGGAACCCAAACTGATATAAGAACAAGGCAAAGTTATCAATATATATATAAATTGTATTCAACAAAGCGTACAATAAAGAATATATACGAAAAAGAAGCATGCAATGAGTGAATTTTTATGAGTATAAAAGTTTATCAATGTTCTCTGAAAAGGAAATGAAAGAGTTATTAGTCTGTTATAAATGTTTTAGACAGTTCTGCTGTGCAAGAGGAAAATTATGTAAGTGTGATAGAATATGTAATTTGAGAATGAGTGAGAAGATGGGCGCATGTCTTCGACTGACGTGGATTCCAGTAGCAGTCGAAGTCTCACTGATTTGATAGTTGAGTGAGGAGATGAGCGCATAGCTTCGATTGACGTGGATTTCTGTGACAGCTGTAGGTCTCACGCTATTTATTGTACATGATATGTACAAATGTGGCACATGGTCAAAAGAGGAAATGGGGAAAAGAACGGTCATCAACTGTCTTAAGATTCAACTTAGCTAGTCACAATCACTGACCCAGTCATACAAACAATATTCCATTCACCAAAACAACACATTCTTACTCACCATTCTTTCCTCAAACACCATAATGCCTCAGAAACTCTTTGAAGTCCTAAACTTGTCCCCATATTTACAATTCATTTTCTGTGGGGGAGGGAGAATAAAAATAACAATTTAAAATCTAAAAAAAACCCAATGAGTATTTACATATGCGTACAAAAAACTATATACAAGAAACTAAACAAAAGTTTTGTTAGTAGTAACCCCTCCCCCATAGCCCTAACTGTGGCAGAAACATCAGTTAACTGGACGAAATCAATGCGGGACTTAAAAAATATAAAACATTAGTACACGCCATGCACTCACTACAAAGATTCACTCATACGAAAAACACTCGAAACGAAAGACGCCCCGCACTCACCAGAGAACTGATATCACTAACCACCTAACGATGGGAGTGATGGGGAATTAAACAAAAGAAAGAAAAAAATAGGGCCAGAAATAAAAGGGGCCAATGAGCATACATACCCTAGCTAAGTTAACTTTGAAAAAAAGCGAAAAGAAAACTAAAAACAAAAACCGACCTATACTAAGCTATACACAGGGAAGGGTTGCCAATGTTCAACCCAGCAATTCCCAAAATTCTTAATGCCTAACCGGCATCAAAATGCCACTCCAAGTCAGCACCTTTCACTCGGCAGAGACGCGCAAGACTCACCCATCTTTCGCCAAATTCCAAAGGATGGAGTCATTTCCTTTCCGTCCTGATCGTGACTTTAAGCTGATGCCTAAAGAACAAGATCAGTTGGGAAGAGGTAAACTTTTCGCCCTCATGGAATTCCTTCTGTCGCGTCGTCCATATCACGACTCGAATAACCCCCAGTAAGCAAAGGAACACATAGTGCTCATCCTTAGTCAACGGCGGTACTATATTGCTACAAACGGAACTTTCCGCGCAGCATACGAGCCATGATGTCTTCAACAAACTTGCACAACGGAGCTACGACACTACACTGAAAAAAGGCGTGACCTAGGCCCCCCCCCCACTGCAGCGAACGCAGTTTGGCGATTTTACCAAACCCGCCGAACAAAGTCTTTTGGCGACCAATTATCAGCCAGGTGAGTGATGCCTCAGTGTTAGTGAGACATCTCAGCCCAGGCGCCCAAGGCCATATGCAGCGAGCCTCCCGATTCGCCAGACCGAGCTCGCCAATAACGGCATCCTGAACGTTCCCCCTAACACAGCTGAAGGTCTCACTGATGTTGGTTGTCTTTTTACTGTTTATATAGGTAGACATCGAATTAGGAATGTGTATGTGTGCGATGATGATGATTGCTATATTTTCCTTGTATGAATCCAGGGAATCATACCCTGAGTCAAATCATCTCATATTCCGGATTAGAAGATAAATGTCTGAAACCTTGGCCGTGACAATACATCTATAGATCCTGCAGTGTAGCGGACCTAATGTTAATAGAAAACGATTAAGTGCTACAAAATAGAGAAGTTTTATTTTATTTTCTTTTTACAACGCAAGACTTGTAGAAATATCTGATAACAAAAATTAATTGTTCGTGTTTTGTTTTTCATTAAAGTCTCAGAGTCATAGAGAAATATCAGCAGCCACGTGGTGTTAAAAGCATTGTCGCCAAGTTGAGAATTGTAATTTGATACTGTTCATTCTCAGCGATCAAAGGAGCGGGCTTGTGGTGAGAGACAGTTGTATTCTCATTATTTAAATGTACTGATGGGATCACGCCATGGCGTTCTATATTAACAGGCCTCTGCGTAACGCCGCGACCTCGATAGACTGGAGGCCGGCTGACAATTAGATCGTTTCGTACTGTGTACTCTTATATTGTTGGGTCGAGAAATTTAAATGAATCTTTTAATTTTACCTTTGGTTGGACTATCATTTAACTTATTTATTTGAAGTAAGTATATTTGATTACTTTAGTTTGAGTCCATACATTATTTATATTTAAATTGTAAAAAGTAAACTTTGGTGCTTAAATTTACTCGCACAAAAAGATTTACTTAAGTTTAAACTAAAGCATTTAACATTTTAAAATTAAAGTTTAATTCATTTTTGGCATTTTCCCTCTTAAAGTTTGTTCAACATTTTTGATTAAAGTTTAAAGAATTATTTATTGATAAAATGCAATTCTTTTTGAGTAATTTGTGTTATTTTAAGAAGCAAAACAAAACAACGTTTAACAAATTTGAACAGAATTTAATTTAGTTTCTTCAAAGACGTAAAGAAAACTATTTTTATTATAAAATGAATTAAAAATGTTTTTTTTTTTTCATAAATTCAATGTCATTACTTAATTTGATATTTATTTTTGATATCGCTAAAAAAAATTGTTAGTATGAGTGAAAACATAACGTCAACGAAATTAAAGTTTAATTTTCTCAAGTTTTTAACCATGATAAAAAATTAGCATAAGTCAACATTTTTCTATTAAAAGTTTAAGTTTGAATAATAAATTTGAATAAAATTTTAATAGAGAAAGGTTCATTAACATTTCTCTATTAAAACTTTATCCAACATTTCCATTAAAAAAAAAAAAAAAAAAAACAAAACAAACGAATTTCTTCGCGCTTTTGTTTCCGAAGTTAAAGAATAAATGATTATTTTTACTACATTAGTTACCAATTGGTGAACTGTAAGTATTTTTTTACTTATTAGAATTAAAGAAAAAAATAACAATAATAAATTTATTACATGCAGTTAATGTCAATATTTTAATTATTATTGTTTTTTTTTTTTGAAAGGTCTCCTTTTTACGCCTTTTGACTACAAAATTTATTTTACAAGACAAGAATAATAATACCATTTTATTTATCATATTTATTTATTTTAATATTTTTTTACTTTTTCATTTTAAATTGTTGTTTAAAAGGAAAAAAAAAAATATATATTCAAAATGCATTATTTTTAATCTTTACTTTTAATTTTTTTTTTCCTATCTTTTTAAGTAAAAAAAATATAAAAGTATATTGGTTTTTCCTATTATATAATTTAAATCAAACCGTTTAAAAATAACCAAAGCTAAACACGGTTTTTTTTGAGTTAGTAGAACCAAAAAAAAATGTAACCCTATACCGTTTTTTTTTTTGCTGACCAGATTTGTTTTAAATTTAATATTCACGAAGTTTTTAAAGTTTTAAACTAAAAAAAATTTTGTTTTTACTCCGGTACAATTTACCAAATCAAAATAGACACAACAGTTAAATTTTTTCAGTTCGCAAAATGTTTTTTTTTTCTTTGTTATGTTTTGGAATCATTAAAAACAGTTATATATTTTCTATAATTTACCAAGCTAAAAATGCTTGCACTTGCTACTTATTAATTCAGTCATTTATTTTATTTACCCAGTTGAGAAGGACCTTTTTTTATTTTATTTACCCAGTTGAAAGGAAGCCCTTTTTTGCATATGGCCAGAAGTGATGGATCGGAGGCATAGTCTCAAAAGATTGCGAAAAGCCCTCTCCCTCCTTCCCAATCTCCTTGCGAGGAGTTTTAGGAACAAAAACGATCTCCTCTTTTATGTCTGGAGGGGCAGTTTTTTTTTTTTTTTTTTATGGCTGACCCTTTGGGAGAGAGCCAAGCAATAGCTTAACATTTAACAAGTACCAGAAATTTAAATACCAACTTCAAATTGAATTTTTTTAATTTCTAGTTTAATGGCACTATGCAACTATTACTATTTTTTGTTTGATTAAAAACAGTTTTATTGTTGATAATTAAACGATTAATAATATTGTGCAAAACTGCAAACCTGACAGTATTCTTCAAACAAAACCATACCCCCCACCATTTTTTTTAAAATTAAGAAGTGGATTCTCAAGCTGAAGGCAACTCTCTAAAATTTTTGGTTTTAATTAATTGTGTGTATTTGGGCAGGGTGCGTGGATAAAAGCTGTAATTAAGAGTATAATTAATTTAGCTTGAAAATTTACTCCTAAATTGAAGTAGTAAGAGAAATATTTGTTAAAGATGTTTAATCTACCATTTCAGATACTACTTAATTCCTAGCCATGCCCCGGAAGTGCTGTGTGTTTGCTTGCAAAACAAATTACAGAAGCCAGCAAGACAAAACTATGTGTGGTGAGATTAATAAAATACCAGTTTATCGTTTTCCAAAAAACAAAGACGAGAGAGAGCAATGGATAAAATCAGTTCCAAATGCCAATCTAAATGTTACTAACAATACTGTTATTTGTCAACAACATTGGCCTTCAAATTTTGATACCATAAAAGTTAATGGAAAAATACGTCCAAAAAATCCACCATCTGTATGGCCAGGTGTGCCAAGTAGTCAAATACCAACACCCTCAGCTGTTCAAAGGAATATAAAAAAAAACTCCAGTACTGTTAGAAATCAAATTGCTGATGAACTTAATGCTTTTTTAGAATTAGATAAAATTAATTATACAAATTTGAAAGAAAGTCTGCTTAACAACAAAAAAGACTTTATATGTCCAGTTGTAGCATTTTTGGATGAAAATATTTTAACTGTTCAAACTTCAAAATCTATTGATGGTATTCCTCTCTTTATGTTGAAAATTTATGACAATTTGCGCTTTGAAACATTTCATTATGGAGTTAAGTGTTATATTAGCAGCCTGTCAAAAAATCGTATAAATACAGTTGATATTTGGTCAAAACTGGAAGAAATCATCCGATATTTAAATTCTATGGCTTTTGATCACAAGAAAAATATTCTGAGTCAACAATTTTTAGCAATGGCTCCCAAAATGGTTGGAATAAAATACAGCTCAGATATAGTTGTGCGTGCTTTTGGGTACTATGCAAGATCACGGACATTGTATAATGAATTAAGATATGATTTTCAATTACCCTCATTAGCAACATTAGGAAGGATGACGTCAAAAGTTTCAAAACTTAATGAAAAATCTTTTTTGTTATCTATATTTAATACTCTTAATACCAGTCAAAAAGGGTGCATAATTCTCCATGATGAAGTATATATCAAAAAGATGTTGCTATATCATGGCAAACAACTATTTGGTAAAACAGTTGACAATCCATCTGTACTTGCTCAAACAGTACTTGGTATAATATTGATATGTCTCAATGGGGTCCAAATTTTCTTACAAAATTGATTCCAATTTCAAAATTAACATCCGCCTTTTTATTTGAACAAATTGAGTTAACAGTCCAAGCCATCACATCTGTACCAGCTGATGTGATGGCAACCGCGTAAATCAAGCTTTTTTTTAAATTATATCCTACACTTCCTGAAAAACCTTGGTTAACTGAAGATAATAAACATTTGCTTTTTGATTATGTTCATCTGTTGAAAAATATTCGCAATTTGTGGCTGACAGAAAAAACAGGAGAACTAATCTTTGATGAAGATGGAGTAAGTCGAGTTGCAAAATGGACACATCTTAAACAGTTATATCGTTTTGAATCTGAAAGACTAGTCAAACTTTCAGATTTATGAAATTTCCATTGCTCCAAAGCCAATAGAAAGACAACGGGTTTCTACTTGCCTCAGAGTGTTTTCTGAAAAAACATATAATGCACTTCTCACTCAGTCTGAAATAAGTGCAGGTAAGAATGATACTGCCCTCTTCATAAACAAGGTTTTGACATGGTGGAAAATTTTAAATGTTAAATCCCTTCAAATTGATAAATTACATAATGATCCTCTACAAGCTGAAATCAGATCTCCAAATGACACCCGACTTGATTTTATCATTGAATTTGGTAAAATGGCTCTTAATATGGCTGGCAGTCAAGGTAATCATAAAAAACAATTATCCCAAAACACTGCTACTGCCATACATCATATTTGCAATGGAATTGTTAGTCTATGTCGACACCTTTTAGCTACAAGTCATAAATATGTACTACTTGGGCAATTTTCAACTGATCCATTAGAAAAAGAATTTGGTAAACTTCGCCAAGGATCAGGTGGCACCTATTTTATAAATGTTCAACAATGTATTGAAAAGCTGCATATTAAGCAGACATCTTTACTTTTAAATCAAAATGTAAATATTGATGAATTTGATGTTAATCCAGGTCACCAATGTACATCTTGTGATTATAAACTTTGTGAGGAAGGTTCAGAAATATTTGACAATCTGGAAAATTTAGAACCATCTCTTTCCAATGAAATAAAAATGGCTCTTGTGTACATAGCTGGATATATTACAAGAAATGATAATCAACCCAGTGAATGTGAAACCCATTTTTATGAAAAGTATGGAAAATATACCAATTTAATTGACCGTGGAAAACTAAAAGTTCCTTCTGACCACACTTGTCAATGGTTATTTTTTTGTTTCATCCTTTTCCATACAATAAAGGAAAAGGTTTGCTATAAATCATTAAGTAACATTTTTATGCTTATTTCTGAGTTTCATTTTTTCAACATGGAGAAAAAGCATGCTTCTATTTTTGCAAATATAGTTTTGAAAAATTTTTGCAAACATGGCACACCTAGATCAGAAAAAGAACCAGCTCTAAAAGTTTTGAAACTTTCCTAGAATGATTTTGTTTTATTTGTCTATATTTCTGTGATGATTGATTGTTATATACACACTTCGGCTGATGTCTTCCAGCCTTCTCGTGTTCTGTTTGTCAAACCCAGTAACTGTAATGTAAATTTAAACCAAAGTCTTTATTCACTCATATTGAATAAAGGATTCAGTGACACCTGTAAATAATATAAATTTCTGATTCAATATATCTTTTACCAGAAATCATAATTATTACCCCTTTGTGTTGTTTAATAATTATCAATGTTCATAGCAAAATACATATTTTCATTTTATTTATCTTTCAACACATCCTATTATCCTCAGGTGAATAAAAATGTTATTCTAAGTATTTCATAAAGTGTTTGACTTCATTTTCTTCTAAAATTTCTGAAAATCCTACATTTTTCAATAGGCCTCTTAGCTCCAAATATTTTACGAAGCGACCGCATATTTTTTGTACACCCGATTGGTAAAAAAATATGGTCGAATGTTTTATTTTTTTAGAAAACGTGCATAGGCGTTTTTTATATATTAAGAATTGCGCCAAAGTTGATCCGATTCTTCTCGAACTTTCCTTGACGGGAAATTGCATCATTTCCTATAAATACTCCCCTTTCCGGGGCGATATAAAATATATCGTAGGAGAAGAGTGGAGAAGTAGAATGTCTGTGGATGGGAAGTGGTTATTATTCGTGACCGCTCCGATAACAAATTCATCCCGGGTCTATCAAATCTCAAGGTCACTTTGTTATATTTTTCAGTATGTCCTTTCCTATTATGGTATCAATGAATAGACTTTTAATCACTTCCACTATCACGTCAGAATGTGTACTGTTGTTCACAGTGATATCAACTATCACTTCGCCAACAATTTTTGCATGTTGTTTAGGGTCTGCCAAGGCTATTGTCTGGTTTTGGTATGACAAAAAGGTTTAACTTTTTGCCGTACTTTTGTTGATAAAAATTCCCACGCTCCCGGAATCTGACATGGCACTGACAACATTTTCATTTATATTGCACTTGGTTAAGGTAATATTCTTTGTTTTTTGTTCAAAGTCATGCAAGACTGGGAGAGTCAGTATCATATAGTGCGGCTGATACCGAAGACCTGCATACTTTTTTGCCCAATGCCCTTTTTTAAGCAGTTTTTCCAATCAGCATTACGGGTGACGCAGATGACGTGGATTTCAGCACCAGAAGAAAATTTTAGGCTTTGTATCTTTTTGTATGCTGGCTACACTGGCGTTTTCCTCTGAAGGGATTATAGAGGCGGTAATTTTATTTCTTTATTCGGAGAATGCAGATTGTTTTTCTGTTTGTTACAGTGATCTGGCGATTTCATGTTTCTTTAAGAGTCAGTGAGAATTTTTCGAGTAGTCGCTGTCGGATTGATGTGGAGGTGATGCCATTGATGAATGCATCTCGCATCTACTGCTTTTTTATTTCTTCGGCAGTTACTGCTTAAAACACGTTTTAGCAAGAATATGCAATTTTTGCATGGAAATATCTATCGTGTGGGCTGGTTGCTGCTTCAGGGTAATTAGCCCGTGGCGGACTTCACTACATTTATTTAACTTAGATTAGGAAACCAAACTGCCGTGAAGAAAAAGAGGATAAGCCAAAGACATCATTACACATAAAATTTGTATTTAACAAGATGTACAAACAAGGATGTGAAAGAAAAGCATGCATTGAGTAAAACAAGAGTTGTCTTTCTTTAACTATCAATTGTTCCAAAGTTCACTGAAAGTAATAAGGTTTTAACAGTTTCTGGTAATAAATGTTTTCAACAGTTTTACTGTATAAGAAAAAATGTTATGAGAGTATAGGGAATATTCAGCATATGAGTGGTGGTGTGAGTGAGAAGATTGGCGCATGATTTCAACTGTCGTGGATTTCTGTGGCAGCTGAGATCTCGCTGGTTTAATAAGAATTTTCTTTGCTTATATAGGTGATCATCGACTCCGAAAGCGCTGCGCGGGAAGAATCACTCTTCACGTGCAGACCATCTGGGAGTCCTCGAAATATCGATGGGTTTCAGGAGGCTGATAGGTAGCATGAAACTGCCTACTTATAAAGGAAACCCTGCGGACCTGCACGAATGGATTCGGTCCATTCAGAAGAAGCAGGTGATCTATGGTCTCTCGGACCAAGAAATAGTGCTCCTAGCTTACGACGCCGCAGCGGGGCAGGTGTCCGAGTTCATAGGGGGGTGATACAAAGAAAACCCGGCTCTGACGTGGACCGAGCTTAAATCCGCTCTGGTGCGGCAATACGCAAGTGAGTGTATGGCCATTGAGGCAGTCAGGAAATTATTCCGGCTACAGCAACAAGAAGGATGCTTTGTTAGAGCTGGTAGGAACGAACACCAGTGGATTGATGGGATTGGGGGAACCCATTGTAAGAGAGATTCCTAAGATGTCGCTAGAAAAGATGCCAGCGTTGTTAAAGCCAATCGATAAGATTAATCTTGAATGGTTGAAGTCGGAGTTAGATAGGATAGGTACGCCGAATTCGGGCTGGAGAGAGAATTGGGTTGCTATAATAACCTGGCCGACCGTTGTGGGAATTATACTAATGATAGTCGTGGCTGGTTTGGTGGTGGTTGACGAGGCGTGCGGTGTTGTCGACCGGGCAGAATAAACTGGCACGGGAGCGCATGAGTGAAGGAGGGATTCCAGTTAGTGCACTTTACCAAGGTAGGTCCGACCCGAGTGCATTGGGACCCCTAACTGATATTGAAGAAGAGTCCACGATTGTCGTGGAAGGACCTGAACCAACAAAAGATTCGACAAAGCCTGTTGTGAAGGCGAGACAAAATCAGAGGGACAGATTTACGAAATAAATCGAATTTTTTTCATTTTTAGTAATGAGACTGAAATAATTGGTAAGGAGTGTTCCAAAGTTAAAAAGAAAAAAAAAAAAAAAGAAAAAAAAAAAAGACTATTAAACTATGTGAAAAGGTTCTATTGCAGGAGATCACCAAAACAGTGAACTTTAACCGGAAGTTGCACGTACATATGTATCGTAAGGACAATGAAAAAGTAAATGGGCATATGAGCCTCTTAGAACTGGGGACTCTACCTCTGCATGCAGGAAGAGACGTATATTTAAGTAGCCCCCCTAGTAAGAAGCATGTTGGACTGGGTTTTCTCATATTTTGATGATATGAAAGCTCGTGTGTCATTTACTAGTTATGTGACAGATGGGTAGGAGAGGAAATGTGACAGAGAGAGAGAGAGAGTGCGTGTCTGGGAAATACAGACACACACACACACGTATATTTTTTTTTAGTGAAATTGGAGTAGATTTGAATAGAGAAATTAAATCAGAGCATTTTGTTTACTGATGGATAAATCTGATCTAGGGCAGAAGTCGTACCCATTGAATCTGATCATCAAAAGACAATGGAAATGGTCGAAATAATTTTTATCGATTAAAAATTGAAATAGAGCCGAGTAAGCTTGAAGGAACTTTGGAATTCACATGATTTTGGTTGAAGCAGCCAGAACCCCGTGATAATCTCCTGCGAAGTAGTAGGGCCGAGTGTCAGTTATAACCAGCCGGGTTTATCTATATAAACGCGTAGTTATGCCGAAAAAGACAGACTGGAGAAAATTCTTGAAGAGAGAAGAGAGAATTAGCCCGGGCGAGCGTTGGGGGGAGGAACGCCACTATAACTTTAAGCCCCGCACAGAAATCTTTATCCCTCCATCGCAAGAGTCATATATCGTTCTGAGACGATTTAACAACAAGATAATCGCATATAGTCTCTCTGTGTCTAGAATCCAGTGTATGAGTTTTTTTTTTTACTTTTCTTTTCTGTAACCCGTTTCTCTTCTCTACTATTCTTTTCTGCTATATAAAAGACATTAACAATTCAACCATTGAATCGATGTTTGTCCGGCTTTCTGCCGATATTAATGTTTTTTCTTTTTGCAGCATTCTAAATTTCTTAGTGAAGACTCCCCAGCCGTGTCTACATCTTCAGTCGACCGTGAATGGACAGACATCACTTTTGCTTTCTGGATCAAACAAATCACAACGTGGGCAGGAAGCAGGATTAAACCAGCGGACCGGTCAAATAATCTACGGATGCTCAGGGGACCTATGGCCACTCCCTTGAGTTCGGTTAGGACCGAGAAGACACCTCAACCCCGAGAGTAAGACGCCGGAGGTTGAGGGGCCGGGGCGAAAGTGTTAGACTTTTACCACGTTCAGCTGAAGAAACGTCAAGTTGCAAGTAAAAATTCAGGCATCTGCAAAAATATGATGAATAAAACAAGGCCTAACCAAGAATTCGCAGAATTCTCTGGAAAATGCCTTTCACATTATTTCCTGGGTCTTGTCTCAAGCTAGGATGAGAAATATCTTCCTTTTTCAGGCCTATCAACTTTTCGTCAATATTTATACAGGCACTGTAATAAATTCAGCAGACAGACAAGCCAACATCCATTCTTCAAGGCGGTCGTGATAAAAGAGAGAGCGTCAAACGCTTCTTTTTCGCATGCGCAGAGTTAAAAAACGTAGCACGGGCTCCCATAGGTCGATGTAGACACGTGTTCAGAGCCGGTCCCAAAAAGGGATTATTTCCGGAAATTATAGCACCCCAACTCCCAAACAAAGTGAGATAACATACTTCACAAGATCTGAAGTAATCATAATAATCACACATGTAAAGAAAAAACATATTTTTGATATCGTCGCAGGAATGCTGGTCGCCTTGGTATATTTTTCACACAACAATTATGGTGAACTCAAATGTGAGTCCGAGTAATTAATGAATAAAGTAACAAGAAAACTACATACAAATAAACGACAATGTATGTATACAAAGGTATACTTAGACAATAAAAGATTGTTGCGGGTTGTCACCCGCAACAATCTTTTATGAATGTGAAAGAAAAAATCATTTAAAATGAATCATTTGAATGTTTGCGTGTACGAAGTTTGTGAAGAAGTCCGAGGAAAAGTAATTGAAAGTGGAGTCAGCGTGTGTGGGGGACACATTTTTACTACGTGCGAACTACATCTTATTGCTTAAGAGAAAAATAGAAAAAAGAGTAACTATTTCCTATTTACAGTCTTAAGGAGCGTCTCCTAGCGACGTTTTTTTTTTTTTTTTTTAAGTAAAGTTAAATGGGGTAACCCACAAGAGTGGCCAGTCAATAACAACTTTCATTTTGCGATTTGATAAGAAAGACAGAATCAAATCAAAATATTGTTTAGAAATACCATTGACTTGTGAAGATGACCATGTCAAACACCTTCCAGATGTCTAAAGCAACAGCCCGAGCTTCACCATCCTTATCTAAAGCTTGATAGACTTTCAGCAATAATCATTAATACATCAGCAGTTGAGAATCGAAAGCTTACCCAAAAAGAAGACTCTGTGAGGTGAGATGATTTTGTTGCAGAATTTATGCTAAGTAAGATGTGTCAGAAGGTGAAATGGTGTGAAGGCCTAAAATGTGCGTGTACATTATGCATTTATCCACAACAAATAAATTAAACGAACATATGAAGACAATACAAATTGAAGAAACCAAGGTAAAAACAACGTAGCTATAGATTTCAACAATAATATGGATTTATATATATATTTGACATACACAAAGTGATGATAGGTTGCTTGTTAAACGTGACAAGTGAGATAAGTTTGCAAAGAGTGTCCATGCAGAAATTTGATGAATGAATGTTGATGGTTTAAGTTTGTTTGTGAAATTAAATAGTTTGAATTCTGCAAGGTAAAATGTCAATTGTGCGAGTTCAAATAATAGTGTGTATGTGTTTGACAATTGTGAGTGTTGATTCAAGTTATCAAGAGTTGTGTGCCTCTGACTGATATGCTAAAAGTTGATTAAATGTAAAATTACTATTTCGTAGTGATAACATCACTTTTTTTAGTAAATTGTAAGTTAAGTTTCTTCACGCAGCAATACTAGTGCGAGGTGTGTTGAGTTGATGAGAGGCTGGTAGTGTTATTGAGTCAGTGTGTTGGCACGCGTGGAGTCTGCTGGCATCTCTCGAAACGCAGTGTCTGACTGACTTGAATTAAGTCGAGCGATTCTCTTTATAGATTTTTGGGTTTTCAAACCGCCGAAACAACGATGTTTTTAATTTATTAAACTATAGGAAATGCTACAAAAGTGGAGGATTGATAATTTACTGAATTGATATTGTTAATTGATTGCTGTCACAATATTTACCTTTTGAACTTCTGTACAATTAATAATCATCTAACAGTTGTAAAAATAAAAAAATAAATTAATATTCTTTTAAAAATATTCACATTTGAAAATGACATTAAACTTCCCAAATTTATATTTTTTGATTTTTTCAAACACCTTTATTTAATAAATAAATAAATCTTTTGTTACAAAGAATAACGACATGAATTTCAAAATCGCACTGAAAAATTATAAGTTATTTTTTAAAAACAAATGTTCACTCAATGTAAATTTTTTTCCTTTCAAATGTGAAAGAATGTTTTTTTTTAATTATGCAAGCACCAAATTTTAACGTGTCACAATTCGTTGTTCAGGTTAATTCAAAAGGAAAACATTGGAATACACGATCAGTGAAATAACTGTTTAATGAAGTGGATTAATATTACAATACTGGTAGTCTATACGATTATTGTGTGACATCCTAGCCGCTCCTTAGAAAAACGACCTTGAACTTCACAACCTCTGATCTCGCAGATTTAAGTCCAGTAGAAACTGGACGACTGGCCCAATATGGTTGAGTACCTCGTAAGCATCGGATTAGGTAGTGCTTCCCAAACATTGAACAACATGGGGAGTAATTTTATATCTACGGTTTTCTACTCCCTCTAGCCAGGGAGTACTTGAACAAATCGTTCCACATATTGTTAGCCCCTTTTTTTCGTCCAAACCGAGGTCGTACCCGTAATTCTGGGGTGAAACGAATTGTGTTTCTGACGCTGCTGGCCACGGCCCGGATGGTGATTTGGACGACGCGACAGGAGGAAGTCTTCGAGGCAATTATCTTTCTCATCAGGATCTGATCCGATTCTTTGAGCATCAGCTCAAGATGAAGATTAGAACTGATAGAAAACGCTTGCATTCGAGAGTCTTCAGCGAAAGGTGGGTAACTGAGGCGAGCTTGGTTCGTGTGAACGGGGCTAGCCTCGATTTTCTCTTTTAGGTCAACCTACGACACATCGGGGTGGTTTCCTGTGAAGCCCTCCCCTTGGTTAGGTGAGACAAGCTTTTGTGTACCTAGTTAATGTAAGTGTTGTTCCTGGCCTGTTTCCGGCTGCATCTTTGGTTATGATCCAAGTTGAGATTCCCAACCTCCCCAGTTTGTTTTGGCCCCTTTTATCTCAACTGGGTCAGCTTTTATATTTCCCATGTTCGTCTATATTTTCTCCTTTTCCCACTCCCTTAGCGAGTGAGCCTCTTGATTTTGTCCAATGGGCAGAATAAAGCGGTCTCTCCTTTTTTGAGGGTTGGACGGGCCTTACTAACATCAGTTATGTTTAGTTTGCTTTGTGTTTATATTTAGTTTGTTATTGGGTTCATCTCCTTCCCCTCACATACGTCATGATTAGATTTTTAAATGTAATAATTTATTATCATCAAATTTTTATGGCATGGGGCGCGTTTTGTAGTTTCCCCTTGAGAGAATGTGGTATTATGGTGTATGGAGGATCGATTGGTGACGGAAGAGTTTTTATGATGAATGCGAAAATTGTAATGGGTGAATGGGTCGTGAATCGGATTAGCTAGGTACACATAAGATAGTTAGTGATAACCATCCTGAATCCCTCCCCTTTTCTGGCCTTGTGCCAAAATGATGTATTTTTACATAATAAATATCGGCTGCTAGGCCCGGTGGCCTGGATCAAAGTGTAGTACGCTACCTTTGTGAGCTTCCAATGCTTCGTCGAGAGAATACTCTTCGGCGTGATCCCGTTTCCGAGGTCCATCCGCACTGAGAGACGTATCGCCTCTCTGACTCCAGCTTCGTCAAGTGCTACACTTCGGCGGGATCCCGTCTCTGCGGTTGATCCGCCCTGGAAGTCGTAACACTACACTGACTCGGCCCTGTTTAGGGATTTCCGCCTTCCTCAAGTCTTACCCTTCGGCACAATTCCGCCTCTGCGGTTGATCAGCCCTGGAAGTCGTTTCACTATACTGACTCGGCCCTGTTTAGAGACTCGTCCTAACCGACCCAACGAATCTTCGAGCGTCATCGATCAACCAGCTACTGTCGCCGACAATTCTCCCATCCGGCAGTCAACCAGCTACCGCCGCCGATCAACTCTACACGCGTTTCGCCGATACAACCGAAACAACTTCCGATGAAGGAAACCTGTCATATCGGACCCGTTACCTATACAAGCATATTTCTCCAGAGTACACTCTTGTACATTTTGAATAAATAAAAATCAACGTTTATTATTTTTTAAACCTCTGCCTTTATCCCCTCATTGTCTTAGCTGTTCACACCTTTCTTTTAAAAACTTGCGGGGGCGACATCCCTTATCGGCTCCGCAACATACCAAATCTCGAAAACAGTTCCTAAAGAAACTTTACAGTTACAGTGGAAGCAGATCTTCTATACTTAAATATTTTTCAGGCCATTTTGAAAAAATGTCGATGACAATCAAATAATACGCACCATTTAAGGGTCACGCGTAATTAACAGGCAACAAGGTTTATCAGTATGAAGCCAGGGTTGATAATTCACAGTTGGTAATTTTGTCGCTAGAACACAAACTCTGCATGACTTTGTAGTGACCTCCGATAAAAATAAAATAAAGTAAAACCCATATCTCTTTCTCTCTATGTGCCTTTCTTTCAACTAACGAAATGGCAAACCTTAAATAAAAAGAAAAGACTGAACCCAGCCGAAAAATGGCGGAAGTTTGCTGTCTCAGAATCTAGCCATTTGTGACTATAAAAATACCAAAGTAAGAGAGGCTCCCCGCATAACTTCCGCTAGATAAAAAAAGGAAAGGAATGCAGGAAAATAAAATGATTTTGGCTAATCAAAAAAGCTAACACAAAGAAAATTTTCATATGAGCCGAAACCAAGCTACACCCCAGTAGTCTGGGAGCCTTGTCAAAAATGATATAATATAACTGATAGTTGAGAAGCAGAAGGAGATAAGGGACCTCCAGAGAAACCAGCTATGCGTGTCGCGTGAAGAAGTTAATCGATCATCTGCGTAAGACATTTTTCCTCACTTGTTATAGCCGAGAAAGGACAGCAAATTGACACCGTATCTATTTCTAAGATGAAAACTACTACCAAGGTCTAACTTCTAAACTCACCAAGACGAAAGGGACTTTCTTCCGACTGCTACCAAGATATGCCTTACAAACGAACTTTTACTACACCGAATATCAAATAAATATATATTATTTGTTTATACCTTTGATTGCTGTTCGTTTTATTTCCGAAGTTCCGATAAATAATACTAAGTCTCTCTCACAACTCTCCATAATTTAACCAAATTTTAAATATCCTGGTCCATTTTAGGCTAATATAATATTCTCATGAGCTATTTCATTCTTGACATCCTAACATGAAACTGCATTAAAATTCTTTTTTACAAGGTAGCAGGAATTACGACCCTTTCCGCGTACTGCGTCACAGACGGAAACATTCAGTAGCACCTGGTTTATTTTTTCTTTCTTTCCATTTCACTTTTACGTCATTCATCATTTTCCAAATGTACTTCTTGGATTGTATTTTTATTTTGTCCAAAGTCCAAAGTTACATAAAACACTTTTTTATCTCATTTTCTGAAATTAGAGAGGCGACCACCGTCTCTTCAAACGGTTCTTTAAAATTGGGGATCAACCTGGACAATCCATCTGCATGTAACTTCTTTTATTTTACCATCTTTGAATTTATGGCAAATGACTGCTCCAATGCCATAATCGCTAACATCTAATGCTACAATTATTTCTAAGCCAGGATTGAAATGTGTTAACGATAATTCATATGTTAACATGCTCTTTATGTCTTCAAAAATATTTTGGCATTCACTGGACCAATTCCACACCGCAGGGCATTCTTTAAATTACCAAAAATCAGGGAATTATCATTTCAAATGAAAATTTCAGTTCATATTCATTAATTATTTACTTTTATAATGAACAGATTTTTTTTAAAACCTGAGAAAATTTTATTCCTTTTGTAATAACCATCAATATTTTCATAAATAAATTTTACTCGAAAAAATGTTTAAGTCGCAAATTTTTGCATTTCCATTATAATTAATCGTCGACACATCTACGCTGAAAAAAAATGTTTTACAAAGATTCCAACACAACACAAACGGGATTGTCTTAAAAATTTCTTTTAAAAACAGTATTTCAGTTTTCGTGAAAATTTTTCATGTGTTAAAATCTTTAAACATTTTTATTTTTTAAGCAATCATTTTCTCAGTTTTATCTTTCTAGAAATGTAAAAAATAGGGACTAGAAATTTTATTTTAATTATTAGCCGTGGACTTCTGGTTAGTATTACTATTACTAAAAAAAATCAGATATCCTCCTTACTGGATGATCTTGGAATAAAAATGATTTTACCGGGATATATTTCCCTCTTAATTGTTTCAAAAGAACTGCTTAGAAAGAAAATTACAATTTTAAAAAATAAGCGCTACGGAAAAGCACTTCTGCCCCACCTGCTCAGTAGGCATGGAGCCCCCACACGGTTGAGAGATTCGGGGTAGTAAGCACCAGCCTCGTCAGTTAATATAGTAGATGATTGACAATATAAATTAGGCAGAAAAAAAAATACAAAAGCAAAAAAAAGCAACAAAAAAAAAAAAAAAACGCTGCTGAAACTTTTGGAGCTCCAACCTCGCCGGGGATTCCAGAGTAGTACGTACCCTCCGGCCATGCAGATACACGATGTATATTATTACTTGATGACTGACAATGTAACGTCGGTTTAAAAATAATTTAAAAAAATGGCGGAGGACATAACGGGACCTCAAAAAACGCTCCCACCACCAGTCGGGGGTTTCGGGGATAAGACGCACCTACCCTGTGTGAGGTAGTAAACACTCATTTAACCCTGTAGAAAAATCTGCGCATATACAAATATTATTATTTTTCTTTTTACATACACTATTGGAGTTGACCACTCAGAATAATCTGTGGGTGAAATAACTCCTACAATTTCTAATCTGTCAAGTTCCTTGTTAATCGGTTCCATAATTGCAAAAGGCGCACTACGTTTAAGTTTAAACACAGAATTACATTTTTCTTTAAGTGAAAAATTGCATTCGCCTTCAGAGAACTCTCTAGGAATATTTTTTTAACTTGTGGGTATTCACTCACATTATAGCAGCAGAAATTAGCCACATGTTGACGGAGATAAAAGCATAATTGATAGGAAATAAAACACAGGAAAACATGGTAAATTGTATGTTAATTTCATACAATTTATATTTCTACTACTGCCCTCAGGTGCAATTCGCGATTGACAATACCAGCATAAGTAGCAAAATCTTCATTCATTACAGTTTACTCAATCATCACGGGAATTCATTCGACTCCATTCATCCGATATAAGATATGTTAGCAGGACCCGTCCATCCCACAGAAAAATTAAAAATGGCTGATGCATTCTGCCGATAGGCAAAATCAAGACGCTAAAGGTGAGGGAAAGACAAAATAAATTATGGAGTGGAAAAATAAAAGGCTGACCCAGTCAAGATAAAAACCGGGAATAATAATAATAATAAAAAATGGTGAGGTTGGGAATCTTGACATTGATCATAAAAAAAAGAATGTTGGGAGCAGGCCGAGAACAACAATCAACTCGCATTAATTATGTAAACAAAAGAGTCTATCTTTTACCAGGGAAGGTGGGCTAACAGGAAACCGCATCGTTGTGTCAAAAAGTCTACTAAAAAAGAAAATCAAGATTGGTTCCATTCACGCAAACCAGGCTCACCTCATTTAATCACCTTTTGTTGAAATCTGCTGATAGCAAACACTTCCTATCGGTTCTGATCTTCACCTTGAGATGATGCTCAAAGAATCCAACAAGATCCTGATGAGAATAACGTTCGTGTCGTCCATACCACAATCCTTGCCACAGCTAGCAGCATCAGAAACATCATCCGATTAATACAGGGCACGAGGCAACACATTATCGCACGCATATGCAAGATCAATGAAGACGAGATGTTCGGGATCGACATACTCCCAGAACGGGCGCACCTGAGGGCAATAGTAGAAGGCGTGTACAGCCGTTTCTTCTAAACCAAGGTCACGCCGATGACAGTCGGGCATATCTACCCAGCCCGCTCTGAAACCCACATCATTGAGAGAGAGTGCATTCCGGATCAATCGCCAGGTAGGCGAAAACTCAGGTTGCTGAGGTAATTCGCCGCTGGAGCCCAGGACCAGAAAGAGTGCAACTCGGTCGCTGACAAGCTGAGTCCCCTACTGTGTGGGTAAAACGCGACCCCCCAACTAGTTTCCGATACAATGTCCTTCTAGGCCGTGAAAGGTCACTGGACCGCAGAGTAGCCCACAAGTACAATCGACTCTCATGTAAGAATTCGGATTGTTTCTGGGGTCTACAACGGCATTCAATCTCGGAAATGGGAGAAGTGATAGTAAGGTCAGGGAAGGCGGCCCTAACACACCACGCCCAGAGCGAATCTTCTGTCAAGGCGCAGCGTAGGAAAATCAACCTCTCGGCGTGTTGATGACATAAGGAAACGAACGCTAGACACATAAATCTCTTCGGAACATTGGCTTGCGTCCACCTCACAAGAGGGGGAGAAGTAAGCACTCGATCTCCTCCTACGGTCCTTGAAGAGAAGGAGTACTACCAGCTGGTAAAGGATGAGGGGAAAGAGATGATGGGAGTACACCTGAGTCCTACCCTTTAGGGGAAACCGCCTTCAGAGCCAAGCCCTGACTGCTTCTCCGACCTTTCCCAGTACCGCCGATCAGTTCTTCTTCAGCTGTAAACCCGACCCGAACCATACCCCAAGAATGCGGACGTTCAACTGAAGGGCCACGGAAGAGCAATGCCCTTCCAAGCACCTAACCTAAGAAGATTTGTCGCAATTAATCTTGGCTCCCGTTACCTTCTCGTACCGTTCAAACGCCTTCTGCACCATTTCAATGTCACTGCGCCACGACACAAACATGGATATATCATCGGCGCACGCAGAAACACTGGCTAGCACAGTTAGTGCGATCCGCTTGCGATTACTTTGATATTCAATGGAAAAAAGTCCATGTTCAACACTTTAGTGTAGCGAAGGACGTTCGTCTTTCTACACAACACAACCAAAAATATGTTTAGGTTTTATTATTTTTGGTAAAGTTCGGGACCCATTTTTAGTATGTTCCCACTTAATATTGTATGATTGTTTTTACTGAAATAATAACTTCAGGGATTTTTTTATATAACTGTAAAAAAATTTTGTGAACATCCTCAAATTAAAAACGTTGCCAGTAAAAAAAAAGTAAAAACTTGGTTTTGCGTGTGATATGTTTGGTATATATGGACCCATTGTGGTAGATTTTTTAAGTATGCTTATTACTGTCAATAATTTCCATGGTAGGAGGTGTAAAAAGATATTTTTCAATAAAAAAAATTATTTTTCACTAAATCCAAGTATTGTTGATCCACAACAGCATTGAGATGCGAGATTTCCACTATTCAAGCTATTTTCAGGGTTAGAGTTAAGGCAGGTAACTCCATGAAATCGCTAAAAAAAAGAGCCTAGCATGATTAAAAGACGCCAAACTTGAAAACAAAATTTTATCTTCAAAATTGTTTATGTTATTATTAAGAGGAAATAACAAAGTATTTCTTTAATCATTTTTAGCGCGTTTTTTTTTTCTGTATGACAAACATTAATTTGGAATTAAAAATAATTGTCGGATTTTAATGAAACTTTCAGAAACTATTCACAAATGATGGAAATTATTATAAATATGTTAATATCTATATAAAATACTCCACAGTATTTTTTTCTGGAATTAGAAAAATTAATCCTTTAGCTTTCAATTGAAGCTGGGGGAAAGTTTCAAAAAGGATTTTTCTTCATGAAAAATACATTTAAACCTTAGGTATACCGAATTATTGGAGGTACCTAAGTTAGGGGCTAAGGATACTGAGATACTGAGAACAAGGTTATATACTGTATGTAGACAGATCATCTCAATGTGACTTCACACCAAACACCTGCTCAAAAGATTTTTACCAGATTAGACAACCTGTGTTCATAGTGTTCACAGTGACCTCAGCTGACTTACAGGTTGATATTGCCCCAATCTAATGTTTTTGTTCTATTTTACCATTTTTAAGCAAAACTCATAAATTTAACACCAGTTCTGCATATTCCTTTACTGATACTGATACTAAACTTAAAAAGGTGATAATTCGTTAGTTAACCTTTGTATTAAAGAAAGACGCAGAATCAGCGCTAATATTGTTCCTTTTCTTTCTTTTTTCTGTGACTTTTTCCGTGATATTTTTCTTGTAACTTTTTACATGTGACATTTTTACCTTGATTCATTAAAAAGGACATGAGATATCGAAAAGGGTAATGGGAAAACAGGTCCCTCCAAAATATTTCCACAAAGCTTTATAATAAAATAATATATTCAGTATACTAGCCATTCATTAATGAAGACGTACTGAAATTTCATTAGAATCGGATAATTATTAATTAAATAATTTAAAACAAGGGGTAGTGATTTTTGTTTTCATTTCGGAAAAAGCATCCATTTTGGTGATATCTTCATTATATCCAAAAAAGAATTCCATTTTTTTTTTTTTTTTACTATTAATGTAGGATTCGAATTTTTCAGTCAGGGTCTTTTATGTTTGTCATACGTTAATAATGAATGACAGGATGAATGACATCCCAGGTATCATTTATTTGGACTTTCACCCTCAGAACGATGTTTTAGTTCTGTTTAGAGTTTGTATGACGGTACATTGGCCTTGCCTGAATTATCAAAATTATATATATATATTAATATATATATATATATATATATATATATATATATATATATATATATATATATATATATTTATTTTACCAAGTATATGGTTGGTGTATACGGAATAAATTCAATCTCCAAAAATTTTTCTTACATTGTTCGGACTATCATCCTCATCTTTGTTGCCATACTTATCACAACGTTTCGACCGTTGTACGCTCCGGCCACCTTCAAGTGGTTGGAATGTGGAACTGAACCCTTTATTTCGCTCTCTGGAGTAGACTCAGATTATACAGAAAAGCTGGGAGATCTCATTAGAAATGGCAGCTACAGCAAAGCAAAAAAGGATTCTACAATGAAAACGGAACACAAACTGTCACAGATACTAATCAAGAACAAGGATCATTTCTTTTGCTAAACACTCATCCTGTCGATATATGTGTGATCCCATTCCGAAGTGTGTTGTTTGTGTGCATCTCCATCAGTTTATCTATTGGAATACTGGTCCGTTCTCCTAAGGATGAGTCACAGGCCAATCTCTCTCTGACTACTGAGAGTACCTCCTCTGTGGGCACCTTTGTGAACAAACTCCCCACGTCCAAGCTCACCATCTGGTTGGATAGGACGGGAGCATCTTTGATTTTTTTCCAAGAAGTGGGCGGAGTTTCGGACATATGAGGGAGACTTTCCGATCAATGGGTCAATCTACAAGGAAGCGACTCAGAGGGTGGTACACAGAGCTTTGGTAACTAACAATCACCCTGAGCGGAATACCGCCTTTGTGAATCTTAGGGAGACCGTATATGTGAGGTAGCTTGGTGTAACGCTGCGATAACTGCCTGTACATCTTAGGTGCGAAGTGATCCTTGTTCTTAGATTAGTATCTGTGACAGTTTGTGTTCCATTTTCATTGTAGAATCCTTTTTTGCTTTGCTGTAGCTGCCATTTCTAATGAGATCTCCCAGCTTTCCTGTATAATTAAAAGTCTACTCCAGCGAGCGAAATAAAGGGTTCAGTTCATTTCCAACCACCTGAAGGTGGTTGGGCGTACAACGGTCGAAACGTTGTGATAAGTTTGGCAACAAAGATGAGGATGATAGTCCGAACAATGTAAGTAGAGTATTTTTTGGTTATTGAATTTATTTTTATGCAATAAATTCCATATAATTGGTTTTATATATATATATATAACCAAGTATATGGTTGTGTATATTTGAAGAATTGTAAAACCTCTGAGTCAATTCCTTGTAGATTGACCCATTGATCGGAAAGTCTGAACCGTCATATGTCCAAAACTCCGTTTTTCTTCGTGGAAAAAAAAATTTTTTGCTTTTGTCCTATCCAACCAGATGGTGAGCTTGGACGTGGGGAGTTTGTTCACAAAGGTGCCCACAGAGGAGGTACTCTCAGTAGTCAGAGACAGATTGGCCTGTGACTCATCCTTAGGAGAACGGACCAGTATTCCAATAGATAAACTGATGGAGATGCACACAAACAACACACTTCGGAATGGGATCACACATATATCGACAGGATGAGTGTTTAGCAAAAGGCTCGCCATTATCACCTGCAATGACGAATATATACATGGAATACTTTGAGGAAATGGCCTTAGAATCTATATCTCTTAGGCCAACTCTGTCACCTTCATACTCTGGTCACATCAGGAAGATGTCCAGGTTCTACTGGACCATATGAACTTAATAAGACCTTCGATACAATTCACGATGGATTCACAACACACTCCCATTCCTGGGTGTTCTAATATCTCGAATAGAGCATGGGTTCAAGACATTTGTATACCGCAAACCGACATTCACCGGACAGTACCTCAATTTCAACTCCCACCTTCCATACAGCGTAAAAAAAAGATCGTCCGCTGCTTACAATACCGAGCAAAAGTCATAAGTGGTGACCCAGAGACATTAGATAAAGAATTGGTCATTATAAGCAGTACCCTACAACATAACAACTACCCTGGGTACATGGCAGCAGCCCCAATAAACTGGGATTGGTGGGTACAAGAGGAGGAGGACAACAACACTCAGAAAACAGTCTGCCTGCCTTATGTGAATGGGTTATCGGAGAAAATACAAAGGATCTGCGGTCCATATAACATCAGGACAACCTTCAAAAGCTGGAAGACACTTCGCAGATACCTCTCTCCAGTAAGACCCTCCTCATAGAGGAGAACATGACTAAAGACTGTGTGTACACTATCACGTGCAGCTGGAGACAGGCCGCCACCTTAAGGTAAGGCTTCAAGAACACAAGAAAGCTGTAACACGAGGGGAAGTGGAAAAATCAGGCGTGGCTGACTACATATGGAGAGAAAAGGGAAATACCGCCCTCTAAGGGATCAGGTTGAAATCATAGACAAAGAACATCATTGGGAAATTCGTAAACTTAAGGAATCAGTATATATTCTAGTCTACAAAAATCTCCTGAGCTGTCCAAGCATAGAAATGAATACAATATGGGAACCAGTAATAAGGAGTGCCAGAGAAAAGCAATAATAACAACAAAAATTACAATATAAGCTCTGGTAAAAATATGAAACGATGACATCAAAAATTGCAATATGAGCACTGGTAGAAAATGGTTGCTGAAGACATTAGGTTTATAATACCCAGAAATTCATGCACAGATGTCCTAAAGTTGTGAGTTCAATACCTGGTTAAGGCGGTGGAGAACTTGGAGAGGAGATAACTGATAACTTTACATGTGAATCTAGAACAGTCTACCCCGAAATAAAGGGTTCGGTTCGATATTTCAACCGCCTGAAGAAGGCCGGAGCGTACAACAGCCGAAACCTTGTGATAAATATGGGAACAAAGATTAAGATGATAGTTCGAACAATGTAAATAGTGTACATAATACCTCATCTCAGAAATATAGATAGATACCAAAAAATACTATTCTTAATAGAGTGTTTAATTAAGACACCATAAGTGTTGAAACAAAATGGCTAAACATTTTTGTGATTTCATGACATATTTATTTTCGAATAAATTTATATATATATATATATATATATATATATATATATAAATATATTTTGTAGGTACAAAATTTAATCACAGAAATAAAAGTATGAAGTTTAATATTACTAGACATATTAAAAGCGAAGCAATCGGTTTCGTTCCCGCTCTTCAGGCTTCCATGGGAGATTTAACTTAAATTAAAAACATTAAAAAATGTACAATGAAAAGGAAATGGGGAGGAAAAAAATATGAACACAAGGAGCTAGAGACAAATAACAGCGAGTCCCAATAAACATTCACGCTGTTTACACAGGGAAGGCTTGCGGGACCCGATATAAAGTGCCTCCAGCACCTTGAAATGAAGAGAGTGACCGGGACAAGACAGTGAACCAGTCAACACGGTATTGTAAAAAAAAATACAATTATGGCACGAGGCCGAAAAAGGGGAGGGTTGAGGCTGGTCTTAACTAACTATCCTATATCTAGCTAATACGATTCACGACCCATTCATACATTACAATTTCCACATTCACCACAAGAACTCGTCCGTCACTAATCATTCCTCCACACGCCATAATACCACATTCTCTCTAGGGAGACCTACAAAACGCGCCCCGTGACATAAAAATTTAATGATACTAAAATATATATAAAAATCTATGTTGAAAAATGAGAGGGTAGGGAGATGAACCCAATAACAAACTAAAATATAAACACAAATCAAATTAAACATAACTGATGTTAGTAGGGCCCGTCCAGCCCTCAAAACAGAGAGGCCACTGTATTCTGTCCATGGGACAAAATCAAGCAGCTCTCTCGCTAAGAGAGTGGGAAAAGGATAAAAAATCATACGGGCATGGGAAAATATAAAGCTGACCCAGTCGAGGCAAAAAACAAACTGGGGAGGTTGAGAATCTCAGGCTGGATCATAACTAAAGATATGGCCGGGAACAGGCCGGGAACAACACTTACTCACATTAACTAGGTACACAAAAGCTTGTCTAACCTAACCAAGGGGAGGGCTCCACAGGAAACCACCCCGATGTGACGTAGGCTTGACCTAAAAGAGAAAATCAAACTAGCCCCGTTCAAACGAACCAAGCTCACCTCAGTTACTCACCTTTCGCTAGGGACTGTCGAATGCATGCGCTTTCTATCAGTTCTAATCTTCATCTTGAGCTGATGCTCAAAGAATCGGATCAGATCCTGATGAGAAATACGGACGTCGTCCATATCACCATTCGGGCCTTGGCTAGCAGCGTCAGAAACACCATCCGTTTCACCCCGGAATACGGGTGCGACACATTGTCACATGCGTATGAGCGATCAATGAGCACAAGCTTTTCGGGAACGAGACGAGCCGTCAGCTCACCGACATGGTCCCAATGGACTCGGGGGCAATGGTAGAAGGCGTGCGAAGCCGTTTCTTCTAAACCAAGGCCACACCGTTCACAGTCTGGCAAATCCGCCAAGCCCCATATGAAGGCCTTGTCATTGAGAGGCAGCCGATTCCGAGCCAATCGCCAGGTAAGCGAAAACTCAGGGTTACTGAGGTAATCCGCCGCTGGCGCCCAAGACCAGTAAGAGCGAAACGCCTCCTCCGACAAGCCGAGCTCCTCACGTAGGGAATCCTTAGTGACCCCCTCCACTAAAAGACGATAGAAGACCTTCCTAGGCCGAGAAAGGTCACTGGACCGAGGAACGGACAACAAGGCCGACCTACATTCGCGAAGGAAATCTGATTCATCCCGGGGTCTACGATGCCGCTCACCCCGCCAGATGGGGGGACTGATAGTGAGGGAAGGGAACGCGTCCCTAACAACCCCCCCATAATCGAATCTCTTGTCAATGCGCGGCGTAGAAAAGCCAACCACGAGACACGTTTGTGGCTCTCCAAGTGTGGCATTCCCAGCCCCCCATGACACGGACGTTGTGCACAGACTGGTCTGTCGACCCGATTCCCGCGTCCCCTCCATAAAATGGAGGATAGCGAGCGCCGAGCGCCTTTCTATGGTCGTCACAGAGAGGAAGTACGGACAATCGATAAAGGACAAGAGGGAAAATATATGTAGCACTCATCTCCGCCCTGCCCTACACGAACAACCTCCGTCGATGCCAAGTCCGACCGGCAGCATCGACCTTTGCTCGTACTTCAGACTAATTTTTCTCCAGCTGGAGGTCGGGTCCAAACAACACTCCAAGAATGCGGACAGGACCGTCCGTCCAACTGAAGGGCCCCGGAAGATCAACCCCCTTCACAGCTTCGGAAGACATCTTGCTTAACCTATGTCTAATTACCTGGCCCATGTAGTGCTCGCTGTTCGAAAGCTCCACGGCCTCCCTAGTTAAGGCTATCTCTAGGGGATTCCCCCCCCCCAGCCACCGCCCGGGAAAGACTGGCTCTAAGCCTCTTCACCTCTCAGCTCTATCTAGGGCGAGCCGTTTGCTGAAATCAGTTGTGAAGGACCTAATCATACTAAGTCGATCCCACCACTTATTCCCGATAACCGCCGCCACTAGCTTCCTCTGCACTAAGCTAGTTAGCTGCTCCTAGAAGTCCCGCCTGTCCAGTAAAGACAGATTGAACTTCCTGTAACCAGCCATTCTAGGCCTATGATCTAACGCTATGCGGGCACAAACGAGTTTGTGGTCCGTATAGCCTACCCAGTGGAACATGGAACAATCTAACAGATCTATGTCGGCTCTTCTAACATTCTGTCAAGGTAGCTAACGACCTTGTCACAAGGCCAGCTAAGAGCCCACGTCCACATTTCCCCCCCAGGGTGATCGACCCGGTATCTATCAACGAGACCAAAATCGTTGATCAGATCAACCAGGCTACGATCGCCCCTTCTCCCGCTAGCACCCCGCCCCCGATCTAACTTGAAGTCCAGGATGGCATTCCAGTCTCCCACTAGAACTAAGCGCGTTGAAACCACTAGGAAGGGCCCAAACCGCTGAAAAAACGAGACCCGCTCCTCCTGGTCGTTGGGCGCATAGACTCGGAACGAGCCACTTTTCACGTCAATATCGGCCACGATCAACCGGCCCTCGGCATCGGTATACACAAGGTCCACCTTCGCATCAAGAGTACTCCTTACCAGCAAAGAAACTCCTCTGACACACCGGTCTCCATATGCTGAATAGACGACAAAGTCGTTAGCCAGCACACACGCATCGGAACTGCAAACAAAGTGAGTCTCTTCGATTGCGGCGACATCCAGGCCAAAGGACAAGAGATCCCGGAGCAGGCGGGCTGCCTTACCCCGATCCCTCAAGCCCTTCACATTCAGAGTTGCTAACTTGATTGACATCTTTTAAGACTGAAACGATAGAAAAATACAATTCACCTATTCACATACAGGGCGGAAATCTGCATGTGTAGGGACCCCGACGGACTGTCCCAGGCTCCCTACATCCAACTCTGACGTGGAAGCCTGAAGAGCGGGATCAAAACCGGTTGCTTCGCTTTTAATATGTCTAGTAATATTAAGCTTCACACATTTATTTCTGTGATATATATATATAGAGAAAGGAAAAATTTAACACAAAAATTTATTTCAGCAGGTAAGATTTTAAAACATGCCTCATCAGACTGGAATTACAATATATTAAAAGAATTAAAATAAATCACAAGAAACAGGAAGTAAGTCTAAACTGCTTGACGTAGAAAAATTACCTGTGCATTTATATTATTGAAGTGGGGCAGCAAAGTGTGAAAACAATGAACAGGGATAGGAGGGCGAAGTACAAAGGACTGCTAGTGAAATACATTGGAATCAAATCAAAATTTATGTCGTCATCTTCCAATTTACGTCAAATAACAATCATCATCACATAAAATAGAGTGGAAAATTAAAATATAATATATAGAAAACCTCAAATTCAATATATATTCATCTTCATAATTATAAAATGCATCATATGTCTGTGTGCATGTGTGTGTGGCATATATATATATATATATATATATATGCAAATATACACATCCATAAACACACAAGTAAACACATATATACAATGTTCATATACATGTATAATATATATATATATGTTATCACATATGCACCCCTATTATAAGCATATATATATATATATATATATATATATATATATATATATATATATATATATATATACAAAACGCATGTATATATACTTAAATCAAAGCGTGCCTTTTAATAAATACTGCAAAATAATTGTATGACTACAAAAAAAAAAACAAACTATTTATAAGATTATTTAAATATATCATATTGCTCTGCATACAATTTAAATCCCTCATATTGTATACAATATATATGTACAATGTATACGATACATTGAGCTCTCTTCATGGCTCTATCTTTTTAATATTTTATATTAAAATGACGTACTTGGATTATCATTTCAGCTTACGGATTTCATATATATATATATATATATATATGTGTGTGTGTGTGTGCGTGTGTGATGTTGTTTGTGGGTTAAAGAGACATCTTCAGCCTACAACGGAATTATATAAATTACAAATAAATCATATAGAATATACAACACAATAAGCGTAGACGAAAATGATTAAAGGCTTTCGTATACATTTAACTTTAACAGAAAATTGTATATTCTAAAGAACAGATATACAGAGATAAAAGGTTTGTGTTTATCTGGTAGTTGTCACATGATACATCGGAGAGCTGTTCACGGACATTTGCTTCGTTTGGCTGGCGAGAATGAAAAGAAAAAAAGAAAATTTGATTTGTTTCAATTGGCGGCAAAACGCCTGTTCCGTTGGATGATGGGTGTTTTCATATTTATTTAACTATTTTTTATAATCTAACTTTTCTTTATTCATTATTAATTATCATTATTACCTATAAGTAATTGTATTATTTAACTTTTAATTTTTCTTTTATTATTAAATATTTATTATTTTGGATTCATTCTTCTACAACTACATAGTGTATTACAAAGTGTCAGAGGTTATTTAGTGATTTATTTGTTGCTATTGTGTTCTTAGCAGATATATCTATTGTACATTCAACGATTCAAGAAAAAACAACCAAGCTCCACATGTGGATCAACAAATAAATATATATTGCAATATAACATACAAAACAATCATGCAATGAAGCGGAAAAAAGTTGTTCCCCTTCAACTCTATTCTGATTTATGATTTAATGTTCGAAAGAGTTTTTCTTGAATAAGAATGTTCAGAATTCTATGTTGAACAGAGTTTGCTGTTAGAATAGAATACAGTTAATTAAGAAATGTGTTGTTTAGAGAAATTAATAGAGTTCTGGTTCATGAACTTGGCTGAGTCACAGAGAGGGATATGTATAATGTGTTACAAGAATCTGTGTCTGTGTGTGCGTTTGTAATATTGTGAGTAAAGTCGTAGATTTGTGTGGACAGGCGAAATAGCTGGACTCTACTGGCGGCTTGTAGCAAAATTGCTTCTTTTAAAGGTACCAGTAGGCTCCGACCGAAAACGTGGGAAAAATTGATTTAGTATTAAAATGTTTGATTGGTTAAGATTTGACCAATTACTGATTTTGTACCAAAGAAACATGTGAGCAAGTTCACGACCGAAAAATTCAAAGTGATGACTGCGATTGCTAAATTGTCTTATAGAAAAGCAATATTGATTTACTAGCCAATCACAGGCGAATAAATTGTGGGCGTGGAAAAGCATAACAGTCGCTACACTGTCACTACATTTCTATTACTTCTATGAAAAATGCTTGAGAGACAGCTTTTTTCATTGGGCCCGGCGTAAAATGAACGCTGTTGCACACTGACAATTTTCAACTTAATGAAGAAGAAGGATGCTGCGCAATTTGCCATCATGCAGAGCTATTATCGGGAATTTATTTCTGGTAATGAGCTACTGAGAATGGCTTCAGCACTGGAAGCAGTGGCAATCTGGACTGTCTCTCTGCTAACCACTGAGGTCAAGACCAGAAAGTTAGCAAGGAGACCGTGCAGGAGACTTTAAAAAACCTCAACATCGTCGCCAAGAGAAACAACGCTATGTGGGATATCCTGCTTGGCATCGAAGAGACAGCCAAAGGGTTGGCTGAGAGCATTCTCACAATAAACTCTTTGAGGATGCAAATAGAGTACATGGGCACGCGGAAAACAACAAATAAGCTTTATGAGTTGCTCATAAATATTTCGGATGACCATCTGGGTGCGTATTTCTCCCAATATGGCTTCGTCGAGGATGTCTCATAAGCAAGGGAGATATACCACTGGAGATTTTGATTTTGTGACGGTGACCCGGAAGAGCTTTTTAGACATTTTCGACACGCTTCTCTACCGTGGAAGGCAGGTCCTTGTGATGATGGAGGTGCTACGAGACATTTGTCTAATGCGTTCCTAAGAAGGAATTCCGTGCCACAGTACCGAAGACTGAAAAGACTGATGGTCATAAATGGAAAAAGGTGATGAAGAAGGGGACAGTTGTTACGTCTCCTCCATCCACTCTTCAGCAGGATGGCCAGGGCAAGTAACAGCAGCAGGAACAGCAGTAACAGCAACAGCAGACATGCCGCCACCTAGAGCAACTTCTTTAAAGACGGAGGAGTAGAAAGTCGAGGAGGAGAAGACCAAAATGAAGAACAGGCGAAGCAGGGCAGAGAAAGCATTGGAAGCAGCAAAGTTATACTCTAGCTCTGAAAAGCGGAAGATACTGCAGGTAAAGCAAGGAGCCTTTCTTCTGCTTTCTCTAGGGCTCCGGCATCCACTTCCCCGAGCCCATCTCAAAAGAAAAAGGCCTTCTCAAAGAGGAACAGCATTTGTAAGCTACCTGGATAGAATGTTATTGAGAAGAATCGATCTAGATTTACTAGATTGTCCCACGTTCCATTGGGTAGCCTATTCGGACCACAGACTCTTTTGCGCCCAGATGGCGTTAGAAGTTCAACGTGTCCTTGCTGGACATGGAAGACTTCTGGCTACATCTTACTGGCAGCGGGAATTAGTGGGGCGGTAGTTGGGAATAAATGTTGGGAGAACCGTTAGTTTAACATTAAGTCTTTCACCACATAATATAGCCAACAACTCGTCTCAGATAAAACTAAGAAGACGAAAACATTAAAAGATAGTCTGGCCCGGGCGGTGGTTGGAGGGATCCCCTATCTAGGCAGGCCGTAGAGCATTCGGCTTGCGAGCGCTATCAAGGCCAGATATTTAGGCTATGTAAGCAAAAATGTCTAACGAAGCGGTGAACATGGGCGCAGAATTGTGCAAGGAGGAAATACAGCTATTTAGCGGATTTTCTCCGATACCCCTCAACTGAACGAGACATTGAAGAGGGTCAGCAGTGGCAAATCTCGGGTACATATATATCTATATCTTAATATCTATATTAACAACAGGTTCGGTCAGGGATCTGATCTCCAGAGGTGTGATTATGTTGTTAAAGAAGGACAAGCATCGTTGGAGGTAACTAGATGACTACAGACTCATAACTCTACAGAATACAAAGTTAAAGATTTGGGCCAAGATTCTGACGGTGCGTTTGCAATCAGTTGCCGAGATTCTGTTGGGACCGGAGCGGACTTGTGTTGTGAAGAGCTGAACAATTCAGAGCAACCTGCATCTGATCCGCACAATGATAAAGGGTGTAGAAGACGATGAAGAGCCCGTGCTAATCAATTCATTTCAAGGCATTCGACATTAGTACCTGGCAGCTGTAAATGGATTAGCCTGTTTTATCGCTCCTCCAGTGCTGTGATACAGGTGAACGGAAAGTGATGGGGGGATTTGCTTTGTCCCGGTTGGTGCGTCAGGGTTGTTCGCTGTCGCCTGTACTTTATGCTCGGGCACTGGAGCCCCTGTCGATAAACCCACATTAAACTCGACCTTGTGTTACTTTTCGTTGCGACGTGGGCACACAGCTAAATACCATGATACTTATACTGTTAGCATCTCTCAGTTGTGCCTCTGTCTGTAGACAAAGTGCAGCTGGAGAAAATATTGAGAGGTGCCCGATCCTGTGGAAATATCTGCATCCACTACATTGCATTAAAGGAGGAGATCGATTGTAACTCTGATGCCATCTCAGCTGACGGTTACGAGGGTAGGAAAAAATTGGAGCCCTGGTCCGTGTGCACGCGCTCGGATTCCGTACGTAAAATCAATCTTGTATCACATCCCGTCATCGTGGTGGCTGGCGGTGGGAATGTAAATATTATGGTGCTAATGGTACGAAATGTCTCGTGTGACTGAGAGGCAGAGAAGTTTGGCCTTCTACGACTACTATTAGCTTAATCCTCACAGCTGGGTTTCTTGCTTGGCGCCTGAGACGTCCCTAAAATGGGCAAGTGCTGTTTCGGGAATGCTAGTTGTGTTTAGTTAGAAAACACGTGTCTCCTTGTATTATTTTTCCATAACAATTATTGTGGACTCGAATGTAAGTAATAAATGAGTCACACAGAAACAAGGACAATGCATGTATTAACAAACTAGTTTAAAAGTCTCTTTATCAGGCGGCATTTAAGCTAGCCACTGCGGAGGGCTCTTTATTGGGTCTTCATCACAATATGTAGGGAAGTGTTAGATGCGATAGGCAAAAATAAACTACAGAAGAACTCAAAACTGATCGCTGCATTTAAGTATTGCATTAATATTTAAGCCTATCTTTTAAAAGTTTGTTGTGTCCACTAAAATATCAAATACAATATTTATAAACCAACCACACTCAAGAAAATACTCGCATCTTAAAACGCACCAATTAAATCATAGAATACAAATCAAAAAGTTTGTTGTATTAGTCATCAGTATTTTTAGGTAGATACCACCCAAATAGCGTGCGAGCGTAGAAGACATACCACGTGCCCTTTTAGGGCCAATTAAGAATAAATAAATAATTTAATTCTGGGGCCGATTTTGTTACGAAAAATGTATAAAAACATACGAAATCCGGCCCCAAACAGGATACACACTGCTGTCACCAAACTCCACGCAATTCTCACTTATGATCTTCACGACCCCATGCTAAAAGCGACAGCGTCGGCAAACTTCAGACTACGGCAACTCCACCAACAGTAAGAAACAATTTTTAACTATCTCTTGTATCCTCTTTACTATGAATCACGCACATACGTGTTAACTTTTTCCTATAAACACACATATAACAACATTTTTTTGTTTCTCACATGCGTACACAAAGACAATTTTATTTCAGAACTTTATTAACCCAAACAAAAAGACATTACTTTCAAATCTATCACCAATGCTTGTACTCTTGTTATATTATATTACTGTTTATTTGTTGTCTTTTCTACTGAATTTTATTCTTTCAATGAAAGTCGTGTGATTATTCTAGGCGGCCAAATTACGAGCGACCCCATAATGATATTTTGTTATTGAATCGAATTTCGACACTCTAAATTTTAACATTGAACGAAAAACCGCGTAGAAAGATTCCTACAAGTTCAACGATAATTCTTCTGCCGCCACTTAATTTAAAGTCAATTTGATGTATGTAGGACCTTACTTTCCGTACGAACAATTATCTTTATTTCCTGTGTTACTTTCACTGGATTTCGCAATTAATTTCAATTATTCCAAATTTATTTCGAAGTTATAAAAATTGTTATCAAACAAAAATTTTGTCACAAAAAATCACGTAAAAATTCGCCGAAAACAATCGCAGTAATGAAAACTTGGAAATCCAAAATTTCAGGATTGCGGGTTCGTATCCGGCCCGGGATATTTTTAATTTGCTCACGGAGTCGACCTGATTCCATAATGGCATATGTTGGACTACGGCCCAGAGAATAAGGTTGAAAAAGTGTGATACAGTAACACATTTATTATATAGAAGAATTATTATTACAATAAAAGAAGAACAAATTTAAAGAGTGAGAGAATGTGTGAAATTTGTTTAGGCCCACGTGATAGACACGTGTATGAAAGAATACAAAAAGTCACGAGAGAAAAGTAAGACATAAAAATGAACGTTCCCCAATGGGAGGACACTCTTTTCCCACATCTTAAAGCTAGAGTTGTGAAACTGTAAAAAGGTACTTACCCATAGCCCCCTCACAAGGTTAGTTATTTAACGTGGGGAACACGAGCGCGTATACTCGGGTGATAGGTTAAAATTTACCCAGCCCCACATACGTGGGATCGAGCACAAAGCTAGTCTTAGCTTTTTTGTAAAACTGTAAAAAAGAATGAGTTTAAGATAGGTTTAAGAAACGTCCCATAGCGATGGATTTTTAGGAAAGTTAAGTGGAGTATAACCTACAGTGCGAGGCGGGGGATCGCATGTGCGCGACGCATTCAAGAATTTTTCAACGGTACTGCCAATAAACCCGAATTAAACTCAACCTTGTGTATCATTTCGTTGCGTTGAGAGCGCACATCTAAATATTATGTTTATCTATTCCATTTTTGGCCGGTACTAATCTTTTTCCAATTTTTTTTTCTTTTTCTTCTATTTTTTTAATTGAAGTCTTCCTCCTTTTTGAAAACTTTATTTGAATATTAGTTCTTCGAATTTTTTTTCTGCTGGCAAATAATGGACGGCATGAGAATTCCCCGGCTCACGGACGAGGAGAGATTCACTCCTTGCTTAACTTTCGTCCAAGAAGCCTCGTGGAACATATGTCGTTGCCTGTCTGATTTGTATGTATCTCTTTGAATTTTACTCCTTTTTTTATTCTATTTTTATTTTCAAACCTGTTAGGTTAATTTGTAAATTTAAAATTTTCGTCATATACGCTTATATATCGCGTGTAATCTGGCTTACTTCAGGTTTTGGTAACCAGTGTGAGTAAAATAATTGCTCGATAATCGCATATTGTTTTAATAGTGGGCAATGGAACTTATACTAAATTAAAACTTAAAAAAAAAAAATTAATCATTTTATCTATTCTTTCACCTTACTAACTTTGTGTGTACAAGGTTCTTTGATCAAACAGGATTGGTGTCGGGTAACACACACAGACACACACACACACACACATATTAAATATGGGGAAAATTATAGTTATTCTAGAAAGAAGAATAGAGGGAGGAAAACAATTTGGTACACATCTCCCTTCGATACATTAGTCCGTACCAAATTTGGGCACAAATTTTTAAACTTAATTAATAAGCATTTTCCTAAGAATACTAAATTAACTCAAATCTTCAACAGATTATAGTTTCACTAGAAATCTGGATAAAATTATTAAATCACACAACAATAAAATGCTGAAACTTTATAACGACAATAAATGTATAGGATAAAAATCCTATATTCCAACAAATGACTAAAAAAACACAAAGTAGATTTGCACACCCGCAAAATCGGATCAAAACGACCAAAAACAGATTTCACAATAAGGTGTGAAATTAATTTTCGGACCAATGAAAGGAGGCGATTTGCTAAACCTAAAAAAGATAACGAGCCAGTGTGAAAAAAAAGTCAACAATAAATACAGATTGACAGTAAATTCCATCACTGACTCAACCCGAAAAGTTGGAGTAGGAAGGAACAACAACAACAACAACAACAAATTTACAACTGACTCCAAAACAATTCATAAGTACATTTTCCTTTCATCTTTATTCCACATTCACACTCTTTTTTAACTTAAATTGCTTCGCCCTTTTTCATTTTTACAACTATACAAAACAAAAGAAACAGACATTATTCTGCTACTCTGTTAAAAGACAGCGAACACAGACATTTTTATCAAAATCACATTTTTGCTTAAACGAACTAAAATAGTAATCTTTTTTACCCTGTTTACAAGATAATAAATATACAATGTTCTATTTTTTATAAACGTTCCTTATCGTGTTGTTTCTTCTTGAAATTTGCGTTGTATTTTGTGGGCAGGGTATCCCGTATTAAATTCTCCTTTAATCCGGGTACGCTGAACCCCACAAATGCAACCCAAACACAAATTCTAGTATGCCCCACGTAAACGAACTATGTAATTGTAGAATTCCTGATCAATGTTCATTATCTAACAAGTGCCTAACGAAATCCATTGTACATATGTGTTCCATCTCATCAATTGAAAAACCCAATAATATTAAATTGTATGTTGGGTTCATGTTATGGGAACTTACCCATAATAATAATGGACTATTCCTGACATTATAAATACTGCGCCTCTCAAGAGGTATCAAAGGATATATTGTAAGACGAGGAGAGATAATTGAGAGCATATTGTAAGGACATTGGAATAGTGATACTTGTCGAGACAACATAGTTCACTCTAACCAAATCTGATTGTCATTACTAATACTTCTTTGTATTATATTTCTGTTGTAATATATCTTTGTATTCCATACATGTGTTCGTGTTATTCTTTCATTGGTCCATCACCGTGGTACGAGGAACTTGGACCATAACAGTTCACTAGGAATGATTTTAAGGAACGATATTATAACCACATATCCTCTTTTACCAATGAAAACAAACGCAATATGACTTTACTTTCTAAATATTTTTGGAAACTGAAGGAGGAAAACAAAACACCTATGGTTAAATGGAAAATCCTCAAACAAGCCAGAATTTGAAAATCTCTGAACGAACCTTATTTTTCATGTCTACAGAAAAAATATGTATTATTGAGCTTTTGAATAATAGTTTAATAAACCAAAGATTAGAAACTGCCGTTTTTGTAGGCACGTTACAGATCTAACATTGCAATCTTGCTAAACTTTTCAATTTATAACTCACCTCCTTTATATATTTTCTACCTACTTATATACTTTTCTACTGATCTATCTTAAATTATGATTCTAAATTGTTTTTGCACATATATAATACTAGCAGTAATATCAGATTTATATCCATACTTATTCTACAAGTTATACAGTTCGGCAATAGGTCAAAATTTGCTTATAGAAAATTTCTATTAACATTCCATACTTTATGTCTTTTTACTGATATCTTAACTTCTGAACTAACATTTATTGTAACACCACAAATAACTTATGTATTTAACATACCCACGACCCCCCGCCCCCCAAAAATTCTACTTATTAAATGACCATTTATTAATTACATACTACGTTTATTCCAGAACAAATAACAAAAACTTCAGACTAAATTGTTATAAGGTCCCCGACCTTCATCGGTAAAAAAAAAGGGCGTGTTCAATTACTACTATGGCCTCCCCCCCTGTACTTATTTCTCTTTTCTCCTTTACTATTTTCCTCTTTTCTATTTTCACCTCCCATCTCTCTCCCCTTTTTCTTGGGAGTTTTGGCATGCCTGCTTAGATTTCTGGCCGTTGCATAGTATCAAAAGCTGTAGCGGGCATTTCCACTTTGATTTAAACTTTTCGGGTCAGGTTCTTGTCTTCACTACCCAAACGGCTATCAATAAATACTATTGTTTTACTCTGTCACTTTCTTTTCTTTCCTTCACTTTTTCCCTTTTCTTTACCCTTCTCCGTTTCCTCTTAAGGTGTTTCTCCCTGTGTTTTTTTTCTCCAAAAACAATTTGAATAATGAGAAGTGACGTTCTTATAAATAGAATTGTACATAACCATTTTTGTTTTTCACCAGTCGAGATGTATGCGCATCGAAACAAGGATGCATCTTTGTAGTGAGTAAGTTGTTTTGTCCGTATGTAAAAATTATAGTTCTCCCGTCGTTTTCGGCGTATGAGTGTCTTTCAGTTCAGTTTTTATGTTTATGTTTCGTATGAGACAACAATCCTGCACGGGATTTGCAAACAAGTCCACAATAAGGACATGCTGAAAGGTTGACAGTCATATGAGCTGATGTATTAGCCCGAGATTTAACAAAGGGCGGAAGAACTCTCTGAATCAACGGCCATCTAACTAGAGGTGGTGTCTCCATAAACCACCGTGGAGAAGGCAACGGGAAACCACTCCACTATTAATCCCAAGATATGGCTAACAACGCAAAATATAAAACCTAACGGTGTGAAGGGGGTTAAATCTATGGGAATTAACACCTCGCTCGGTAAGAACAGATATGTGCAACAGGTGTCATGCGACCGTCTTCCAGAAACTGTTAGCATAAACGGCGTAAAGGGGATAAAATCCCTCGGAACCTATCCCTCGCCCGGAAAGGAACGGCATGAGCGACAGGTATCACCAGACTGTTATCTTGCGACTGCTCGCATCAAACACAAAATAACTCTCGGGACATAGAACGTTCGGACGTTGAACAAACTGCGGTCAGTCAGATAATGTGAAACAAGAGACGAGCAGGCTAAAAATCAACATATTAGGTGTATGTGAAATCAGATGGTCAAACAACGGAGATTTTCTCAGCGGCAAGCACAGAATTATTTATGTAGGCGGAGAGAAAAACGATAAAGGAGTAGGATTGATACTAGATAAAGTCTTTAAGAAATGCGTTCTGGGATACTACCAACTATCCGAAAGAATTTTGGTAGTCAATCTGAAAGGAAAGCCTTTTGACATAGTTATCATAATAGTATACGCACCTACAGCGCAAAGTAAGGAAGAAGAAATCGAATCTTTCTACTACATGCAAGATAATGCCAAGGCTCTTTGCAAATCCCAAGAAGTCATAATTATCATGGGCTACCTAAACGCCAAAGTAGGGAGAGAGTAGGGGATATAGCCGGAAAACTCGGACTAGGAACCCGCAACGAACGTGTAGAAAGATGGATCAAATGGTGCATGGCCAATGAGCAATACATGGTTCCAAGAACATCCGAGATGATTATGGTCATTATGGTCTTCCCAGGAAGAGAAACTAAAAACCAAATTAACTACATAACTATCAACAAAAGATTTAGGAATGCAATGGTTCACTGCAAAGCCTACCCAAGTGCCGGCTGCGGGAGTGATCATCGCTCTGTTATATGTAAACTAAGAGTGAAACTGCGGAAACTGAAGAAACCTAACGCAGCGCCCAAATTGCAATACAACCAACTCCTGGGGGACCTGTACCTGAAAGAAAAATATATGGACAATGTGAAAAGAAGATATGAAGGACACAATGGAAACTCGAAATGGGAAGCACTAAGTGACGCTTTAGTGACATCGGCAAACTATATCATCCCAAAGGAGAATGGACGAAGAAGAATGAGGATGACTGATGAGATTCTCGACATGATGCAAAGTAGACAGAGAAAACTCTGTCAAGATACGGAACAGAATACAGAAAATTACACAATGAAATAAATGCAGGCAGACTAAAGAAGAGTGGCTAAACAAAAATGTGCTGAAGTACGGAGATTGAGTACCAACAACAAAGGAGATACGCATAAACAAATAAGGCAACTGACAGAACAGTAGACATGATCGTCAACAGGTTGCATAAAATCAAATATTAGAGAAGGAAAAATTCTTCAGCGCTGGAACAAGTATATTGGAGAACGCTTCCACAATGAAGAGAACAACCAGCAATACACAGAACTACCGACGGACCTGAAATTCTAAAAGCCAAAGAAGAAGCTGCACTAGCCGAACTGGGCAGAAACAAGGCGGCATGGTCAGACGGAATTGTAACGGAAATGCTGACAGCCTTAGATGATTTTGGCATAGACAAGATCACAGAAATAATAAATGAAATCTACAATAATGGGGACATACCGGAAGATCTCAGCAGATCTATTTTCATAGCATTACCTAAGAAACCAGGCGCGAACGAATGTGAACTCCACCGAACAATCAGCCTAATGAGCAACGTAACAAAACTCATCATCCGTATTCTGATGAACAGAGAGCGCGCAGCAGAAACAGGCCAGAGATAGAACAAGAACAACGCGGTTTCGTTAAAGAGACTAGAACAAGGAACGCGATATTGATGCTCAGAATGTTATCAGAAAGAGCAATACAAGTGCATAAGGACGTCTACCTATGTTTTACAGACTACGCAAAAGCGTTCGACAAAGTACGCCACAAAGATCTGTTGGAACTGCTCAGCAACTTTGATATATTTGGGAAAGATATTAGAATAATCATGAACTTATAACAGCAGCAAATGGCATGCATGCGCATAGAGAATGAGTTCAGCGGATATACAAAAATAGAAAGGGGCTTACGGCAAGAATGTGTCTTCTCACCGGATTTATTGAACCTATACAGCGAGGCAATTCTGAGAGAATTGGAAATCCTACCGTGATTCATCATTAGTGGTCACAATCTTAACAACATAAGCTACGCAGATGACATAGTACTGTTAGCAGACACGGAAAATAAATTACAAAACCTCCTACAGAAGGTAGCGAAGGAGAGCGAAAAGAATGGGCTAAGCATAAACTACATGGTCATCAGTAAAAGGATGAGCCCAAAATACGATTTACAGGTCGGGGACACTAAAATCAAGCAGGTGGGGAGGTTTAAATATCTGGGAAGTGCGAAGCTGAAATCCGATGACGTATTGGGATGGCCAAAGACGCATTCCAATAGCTAGGCAGAATATTACGAGACAGGAAGATTTCTTTGGTAAAGAAAAGAGCACTGAGCTGCTACGTGACATCTGTCCTCCTTTACGGCAGCGAAGGTGGGACGGTCTCCTCAAATATGAAGGAGAGACTTTTAGTGTCCTTCCTCAATTTAACAATATTTTACTTGTGATCTAATTCCATTGGTTAAAAAAAGATTCCAATATATTTCTTACGTAACAGTACTGCTATCGACAAAAATCTATGCAAAAAGTGGATCACAGGGTTAAAATCTTACCATACTATTTTTCTGACTCCTCATTGGTCAATTAATCCTAATATCATGTTTTCAACTACGTCCGAATTGTATCGACATAGTTTCTGACCTGAACGAAAATATTTCCAACAAAAATCTGTTTTTCGAGTCTATCACGTGACTTGATGTTCCTTAACGGAAGACGCTATGAAACACACTCACGTACATATGAACATTGAACATCTCTTAACTCTTAACTTCAAGCAAAAGAAATTTATTTAACTTCTAACAGAGAGATTTTCTTCAGCACTCAATAAGTCTGAACATTTCTTCATTGAGAGTGAATTTCATGAACTGAAATCTTTTCTGTGAGTCCAAATAAAAATATTTCCTCTTAAAAGGCTTTAAGAATTACAAGTTAAAGGGAAATAACTCCTACTGTATTATCACAACGCTTACTGCATAAAAATCACACACTTGATTGCTTTTGTATTTCATACAGTAAAATGAAGATCATTTGTTATAAGAACAGTTTTTGTGTTGTTTCTCTTGTTTGCTTTTCGTTTGCTTAGACATTAAAATGTACGAGTTGATTTAGGCCGTCAATATCACTACAGACTCGAGGCAACGGAGGTATGGTTCTACAGAAGGATGCTAAGGATATCATGGACTGAAAATGTGAGCAAGGATGAGGTTTTGGGAGGATGCAAACAAGGAGGAAGCTTATACTTAACACCAGGAAGAAGCAGCTGAAATTTCTGAGATACGTAATGAGAAAGGAGGACCTGAAGAATCTGATACGCACAGGTCGAATAAAGGGAAAGCGGGATAAGAAAAAGCAATGCATGACATACCTAGCAGGCTTAAACAAGTGGATGACAGAACATGGCCTGGGGGAAGTAGCAAAGGGACAAAACTTATTGAGAGCTACAAGGGAAAGAGGAAGGTGGAGAGCCATGATCGCCTACGTCCTGAAAAAAAGAAAGACTGTTGCCAGTTGCACGAGCAATATCTCGTATGACTGTATTAGAATTTATTTTGAGAACAATATTTTACAAGTTCACATTCTCGCTATTTTTTCTAACCTCACTCCAATCTCTTTTTACTTTCAAAACCGACTTCCAAAACCTTGATTCTTATCAGAGAAAAGAATATATATTTTCTAACAAGAGCTGGAGAAGATAAAAAGGAATTCCACCATCATTATTCTTTCCATGGTGCCATAAAGTCTGGGAGAAACCTCACAGCTTGTTCACTCCAGCATGTTTTCATTACTTTCAAAACCGGCTCCCAGAGCCCTATTTCTTATCAGAGATAAGAATGTGTTTTCTGACCAATTTGTACAACGATTTGTACAGGAAATTTGTACAACGATTTTGTAGTGAAAAGTCCCCGATCCATCGAAGCCTACCAAACCTCAATAAATTTGGAGAATCTTTGCCTATTTGGCAGTGGGAGTTCAGCCCACCGTCTGTGAGGTCGACGATAGGGAGCTCCAGTCAACTTCAGAACAACTTTCAACCAAAGAAGAACTACCTACTAAAGGGCTGTCGAGAACGAACGTCGGTCCACAATTCAAGACCAATTCAAAGCTGCATCCCTTCATCACTCCTTCTGACGTGCCCACTGGACTTCTGTCGTCGACCTACGAACTCACTCAACTGCAAGATTCCTATATCTACCAACAATTTTCCTACTCTACAAGAACTGTGAGTGTTTCTAAACCTTAACAAAATTCTACTCACTTAAATAACTTTTTAGGCGCTCAGAGAAATATTTTGAGCAAGCCTTTTTTCTGTTATGAACATTTTCTCTCCCCTTAAAGGACATTTTCTCTTTTCCCTTTTTTCGCTCCTAATAGTCTTTATCCCTTTACCCTTTTTTCTGTATATGTAAATAAACACTTTCTTCTTTTATTGTTACACACCAAGCAGGAGTTTTTTTTTTTTGTTCCCACATTAATTTAAAGTTTTTTTTAGGAAACAGGGCTGACGCAAAAAGGATAAATAAAGACATTGTTTTTTATTTCAAATATGTATTTAACAAGATGTACAATATCAAACAACGATGTGAAATAAAGCATGTATTTAAGTAAGAAAAGGTTGAAATAAACAAGAGTTGTTTCTTTAAGTGTTATTTTAGTTTTATTTCAAAGTTCACTGGAATAATGTTCATGAGAGTCTCTTTATAATGACTGTTCTTAAAAAAATGTGCCGTATTAGAAAAGATTATGTGAAACATATATAAAAGGTATGTTCAGCATGTGAGTAAATACATGAGTGAAAATCCGAATGTTGGCGCATGGTTTCAACTGTCGTGGATTCGTTTGGCACCTGAATTTATAGGATACAAATCTTATATAATTCCAACAAATAACTAAAAAAACCACAAAAGTAGATTTTTTACACCCGCAAAATCGGATGAAAACGACTAAAACAGATTTCGCAATAAGGTGTGAAATTAATTTTCTGACCAATGAAAGGAGGCTGTTGCTAAACTAAAAAAAAGATAACGATCCAGTGTGAAAAAAAAGTCAACTATAAATAGAGAGTTTTATTAAATCACCAGTCAGAAGGGCGCAGAGATCATAGAGGACAGAAGACTGACAGTCAGGTCCGTCACCGACTTTACCAGACACTAAGAGCAGAAAGTGACTCTATGAAGGAAAACAACAACAACAACAACAAATTTACAACTGACTCCAAAACAATTCAACCCGATAAGTACATTTTCTTCTTATCTTTTATTTCTCATTCACATTCTCTTTTTCAACTTAAATTGATCGCCCCTTTTTCCTTTACACCTACTCGGCGGATATACAAAAACATAAGAAACAGACATTATTCTACTACTCTGTTGAAAGACAGCGAACACATAGACACTTTTTTGTTCAAATCACATTTGCTTAAACGAACTAAAGCATTAATCTTTTTTACCCTATTCACAAGATATAAAATATACAAATTTGTTCATTCTGCATGAATGACATTAAATATACAATGTTCTATTTTCTACAAACGTTCCTTATCGTGTTGTTTTTTTCTTGAAATTTGCGTTGTATTTTGTGGGCAGGGTATCCCGTATTAAATTCTCCTTTTAATCCGGGTATGCTGAACCCCACAAATTCCCACTAATAAGCTAAGAAAATCTTTTGCTTAAATAAGTGACTATAGGCTCCAGATCGCTGCGCGGGAAGAATTATTTTTCACGTGCAGACGATCTGATTGGTTGGCGTAGACCAATCAGCAAGTGAGCTTTGGGGAGACTTAAGAAAGCTTCTGTGATCTCTTTCTTCCAAAAGTGCAGAAAAATGACGACATGAAAATAGAGCGATTACAGAATTGTCGCATTGCTGCGATTAGTAAACTGTCTATAATAACGTATTGGCGATTAATTAACAAATGAATGCTTGGCGTTGTATGTGATTTGTATTCCTGTATGTATGTATGTTCGTGCGTGATAAACTCGCACACTTTATTCGTCCGCGGCTAAAAGAAGAGGTGGGGGGGCACTCTAATCTTGCTGTTTTTCACTCGCGTTTTGTCGCAATTTTTTAACCTCAACCCTTGGATGCAGGAAAGTCGGGACAGATTTCCCAGCAACTGACCAGTAGATAAGTCCGCTGGCAGTATTGCTGAAGCCCTATCTCCCTCCAGGCAGTACCACTCATTCGGAAGTAGGGCTGGGTTTATTACCCGGCGGCTGGGTAAAATGGGGAAAAATCGAGATGGCTTGAAACTTTTTTCCACGGTACTTAACTGGACCTTGTGTCACATTTCGTTGCGTCGTGGGCGCACGTACAATGGTTGGACTGTAGGTAGAGAACCAATTGATTGACTCCACATAAATGCAATATTCCTACTTGGAATATCATAACCCTTCCTTCAATAGTGTTTTGTGTGTGTGTGCGTGTATTGGTTCATTGTAGCTGCTGTCCAATTTACGTGTGAATTGCACAGTGAAGAATAAATGAATTAAAAATTATCCTTCTTAGCCTAGGCCAGAAAGCAAATTTTTAGCGAGTTTAAACTTGATATTTTAAGGGAGGTAACTATCACATTATGAAAATGGCGTATTCAGGTGTAAACAGTTAAGTTTTCTTTCACTTCGGTTTAGTTTTAACTTTCATTTATTCTTAGTTTATTGTTTAAAATTATGTTTCTTATGCTGTTTCACTGTTATACACATTATTTTTTATCAGTTAATTTATTGATGGAAATTTAATTTTTTTCCTAGTATGATCCTAAAAATAAATTTAATTTTTCTTTACTTTTATCAACAGCAAACATAGCAGAGCAATAAGCCAATTATTATCATACTAACTAAAAAGCTAAATATATATAGTTTTTCTTATTGTGATATAGATTTATTGTCCGATGAAGTTGTGACAAAATAGAATTCTGAAATATTTTTTGTAATTATAGAAAATTTTAAAAATTAAGAAATCTTAACCGTCACCTACGCTGAAATCTTGGGAATCAACAAAAAAAATAACTATGCAATATCGCTTCCAGTTTTTCCATGTTTCGAATAGTGATATTACGTCTCTTGAATCAATGAACAAAGTTTGAACTTTATTTAAAAGTTAACTGCTAGCAATTCTATAAAACTACAGCTTCTGTTCACACCTAGGTATATGTTTTGATCCGTTAGTCTTATTTTCTTTTGTACAATGTACATGGACTAAAAAAAAACAAAGACGAAAAACCCACATTATTATTAAGAAAATGTCTCCTGTCAAGTTAAATTGTGGTTGTATTTTTAAATTAATAGCCTAGTTAATCAATACGGAAGAAAGAGAATAATTACGTTTGTTTTAAAAAAAAATGTCTGAAATCTTTAAGTACCAACTATCAGGAAAATTTAATAAAACACTAAATGTATATATATATACGTAGATATTTTATGATATCAAACACTACAGGTAAGAAAATAAAACAATAAGAAAGCAAAAACTCAAAAATATCATTTTGCTAAATAAAATACTTATAAAAATGTAATATAAAAAATAAAATTAATTCTAAGTTTCATGAAAAATCGTATAAAATAAAAATTAAACTTGTGGTTATATACGATAATTTATTTTTAAACATAAATACCAATGTTTTGAACTTTTGATTATTACACTGTTGGTGTTCTGTATTTATTTTTATTTTTAATTTTTCGTGCGCTTTTTAAGTAAGGGCTGGAACTGTGTAATGATACATTTTTTTTGTTTTTAACCTCTGACCTACTGGCTACAGTGCATAAACATTATTTTCATTAGGTTTTAAGTAAAAGGTAAACATTACTTTTGCAAAATCCAGTTAATTACTTCTTAAATTTACTAAATAATGTCGAAGTATACCTCTAGGACAAATATTAGATTTTTAAGAGAATTTTTAATTTGTTTACATTTTCGGCTATACGATGGATAAGTGACAAGTGAACATACCAACAATGTTTTAAAATGCCTAAAAACTTCATTTATTAACTGAAATTAATATTTCATTTAAATTAGATTACCTTTAAAATGAAGGCTAAATTTATGTTCAAAGAAGATTTATTTTAAATTATTTAAAAAATGCTTCTTTTTTTTTTATTTTTTTTTTCAGACAGTGGCAGTAACCCCCACCCTCAAGCAAAAACATTTCCGCTCAGTTCGATTACCGAATTTGATAGATGCTGATAAAAGAGAATTTAAAATTTGAATAACTGTTCTAGAAATTTGTTTTGAAAAAAAAAAAGTTAAGTTATTTAGATTTTGCAAAAAAAACATATTAACTTATTTTTTTTCCTCACTTATTTTGTACCTCCAATGTACACTTAGTTTCAAACAACGCATAAAAAAATCGCAGAACAAAAAATAAATGATACACTAAAAAATTACAAAAAAATCAAGGCATTATCAGATTCCATTGAAATTTTTATCATTTATTTATGCATTAAATCCTTGGAATTTGTGTAAAATGAATGCTGCAACATGCTGTCAATTCTTTTTCAACTTAAACGTTATTACTTTGTTCGATAGTGGTTTTTTTTTTTTGTATTGTTGAACCTAGAGACTGAGTGTTCAATTTTATTGTGCATTGCACAGTACCAAGAATAATAAATAAAAATAAATAAATAATGAATCAACGCTGTGAAAAAAACTCAAAAAAACTAACAAAGTAACTGAACTAATATATTTATTTTTTTAAAGATTTTGTAGACTGACAAGAAAAAAAGCCCCAAAAGTGCTACATAATAAAATTTCCTATTTATGCTAAAATTGTTTCTTCATAAATAACATTATGACTGTTAAAATTTAACCTGGAAAGGAATATTTTCATTATAGCAACTTAGTAGCTGAAGTAGTTGCATATTTCCTTCTAATTGTCAGTATTCAATCCATACGATTTCAAGACAAACAAGCTCTCTCTACTTGGAAGATTAACATCTTCATTTGATGGCGTAACAGACAATGATAGGCTCAGTAAATATTTGTGGTAGTAAATAAATGCTATATTTTCTTTTGATTATATGCTAATAGCTCTGATAAAAAATAAAAGTTTTTTTAAACATCAGGTAGTATCACATACCAACTTCTTACTCCAAATGCATTTGAACTTACGCAACCGCCAGATGTCTATAAACAACTATCAGATGCTCTTGCTGAGATAACAAGACTAAAAGAGGAAAATGAATTGTAAGTAATAAACACCTGTATGTATGATGTACATGATTTCTGACTGAATTTAATAAATGTAAATGATGTATGTACAATACATGATTAAGGTACATTAATAACACATGTACGCACATCTATGTCAAAATGTTATGTGTCACCACAAATTTTCATTTTTTGTTTAGTGTTTTGTGATATATTATTTCTTTTGTATTTGGAATTATTTGTTCTTTATTTTCATAAAGTCTATCATGTATGATATTTAAACAGCATTTTGCCATAGTAAATAATTAGAAGTAATCTGCTTTTCCACTGTTCTATAAAAATGTGTTTATATAAAATTTGATACCCATTTTATCTATTCTCAGACAATTATTAATATTAATAGAATAAATTCTATAAATGGGAACAGAAGAATGAGTGTATCCATCTCTGTAATAACTGCCCCTTCTCGGCTGTGGCTGGGGTCTTTCCACTTTACCAAGCCACTGTCTACGACGCTTAACATTTCAATAAAAGATCCATTTTTCGTCGCCAGTCACAAGTCAAGTCTATCCAACAAAGGTGAAACAAGTTGGCGAGAATGGAGAGAAGAGCAGATGTCAACTCGGGATTTGAGGTTGTTTTCAGACAATTCATGAGGCACCCATTTTCCAAGTTTAGGAACTTTTCCAAGTTGTTGAAGATGGCGATGGACAGTTGTATGGTTTGAAGTTTGAACTGAGAACCACTGCCAATTCCTCAATTGATAAAGGAGGATTTTCTGTTGCAGTTTTTTGGGTATATTGTAATCTTTCAAAATATTAGTAAAGTCAATATTCATATGGAAGAAATACTTTAGTATTCAGAATTTTTTTTTTTTTGTTTTTTTTAGCATTCATAAAATAATTAATTTTTTAAAATTTTTTTTAATTTTTATTTATTTATTTATTTTTAAAGAAAATTAATATCCACAAAAATTAGTTATATCATTTTGTCCACAGTTAAGTACTTCAGTTTAATAAACATTAACAACAATATTATAAATTTGGGTTGTGATCACAACAAAAAAAAGTGGAAAAAATTGTTATTTTACCCATAGCTGGGACCCATTAAAACAGTTACTATCACTCCGGGTCAGAGTAATCCTGAGTGTCATTAAAAAGTGGGAAAAAAAAATTGTTATTTTACCCATAGCTGGGACCCATTAAAACAGTCACTATCACTCAGGGTCAGGGTGATCCTGAGGGTCATTAAAGGAGGATTGGGCTAAAAGTAGGACTATTTACATTTATACCCCGAAACTAAGGACTCACATTCATACCAAAAACTGATGTTTCTTAAGACAATAACTAATGGATGCAGTTTTACGTCTTGCCCAGGACTTATAAGGACCTTAGAGAGACTTAATGGATGCAGTTTTACGTCTTGCCCAGGACTAATAAGGACCTTATAGGTCAGTACCATATATGAGAGGAATGAAAGCCCCTAATTTCAATTTTGTAATTGGCTTTGTAAATAAATCCGACATGTTATTTTCCAATTGAACATATTCAATTTGTACTGTTTTCTTTTGTACCAGATCCCTTACAAATTGATATTTAATATCGATATGCTTTGATCTTTGATGTATTATTGGATTTCTAGCCAAAGCAATACTGGCCTGATTATCCAGATAAATAATTATTGGCTCACTTATTATTAGTGTTGTAATTGTTTTTTTAATAATTTAAGAAAAATAGCCTCTTGTGTTCATTAATGACAAATGCAATATATTCCGCTTCACAAGTAGAAAGTGAAATCATTCCCTGTTTCTTAGATTTCCAGCTAATCATTGGATTATCATTTGCCAATCTAAAGCAATAGCCTGTTATACTTTTATCCCAAATGGTGAGTTTGCCCAATCAGCATCACAAAAATCCTTCCAACTGTAATGGTTTTTCTGATTGTCGAAATACTAGGCACCGACTCTTAGTTCCCTTTAGATAATGTAATACTTGCTTAGCTCTTGTTAAATGCACAGTCCCCGGTTTATTTAAGTTTTGGGACAACTTAGTAACTGTATGGCAGTATATATATATAGTATATGGCCTGGTTGATGTCATCATGTAAATAAGACTTTCAACCAATGTTCTGTATTCTTTCTCACATGCTGCTATACCATCTTCATTATTCATAATTGTGTTTAAATCCATTTCACATGGAGTAGTTTGTGTTTTACAATTTTGCATGTTGAATTTAGATAACTATAATCTCCAGCTATTCAAGTGTAATGTCAATCGACATCTCCAGTTGCCTTGATCTATCCACTACCCTCATCCTTTCTTCTATCACTCCTATCTGATCTTGCTCTAAATTTTCTGTAACCCCCTTATGTCCTAGTGGATTCCCGCCTTTGTTATTGAAATGTTAAAAAAATAGCCTTTTCATGTATCTTAGATTGATTCATTGTAATAGTGTTGCCCTTTAAATTCGAACTGTATATTGAAGAAACCATGATAGTCGACCCAAGTAAAACGTTTTTTAAACCTTATATTTAGGGAATTTTTGATTTTAATAGAGCAGCTTCACATTCACATGTTGTTGACCCAAATAACCAGAATTACTAATATTTCATTATTAAATGTTCTTGTGTACAGGCATGGGTCAACTTGGGAAGATTCAAATTGTTGTTCAATTAAATAAGAATGGATTAATTTATTCCACGTTCTTCCACTCTGAGTCCATATAGTGACTTTTTGAGTTTCCATACATAATTATCACCTTTTTCAAAACCTTCTGGCGGTTCTCTAAATATTTCATAGTCAATTGTTTTCAGGTAAACCGCTTTAACATTCATATGGTGTATATCCATACCATATATTGTGGTCATTGCATCAAAATTCTAATTGTAGATTATGTAGAAACATTCATCCAACAACAAACATGACGTTTGTTGTTGGACTGAATTTTTTTTTATAATCTTGCCCGTATATTTGCAAAAATCCATTTTTACAAAACGTTAAATACACTGGCGATCAATCCTCAGTTTTTTTATATATAAATCAATATATGCCGATAATATTTTTATCATCCGCCCTTTTTCAATTTAAAAATGTCATTTCAAAATACTGAAAAATTGATTTTTATTTTTCTTTGAATATATATAGAATTTTTATTGATAGGATCATAAACAATAGAGAGAGCTGCTAAATAGATATACATTTTTCCCAAGATTTGTTTTTATGTATATTTATATATATATATTTATTCTTTATATATGTATTGTTTATATATGTTATAATTGGATTCTTAGGTATATCTTACTAATCTCTGACAGAGCAATGGGTTGGGGCCATTTTATCATGTAATATTCTTATATATATATTACATTTATAAAATATTTTTAAGCTTTTATATATATAGTTGTACATAAATGTACATGTGCTATATATGTATATATATTTTTATACAAAAATTCTAGTATGAATAGAATATTATATAAATAAAAATTATATATCTTATCAATATTATTTCTGTATATATGTTTCTATATATGATGTTCATAACATGTATATATATATATATATATATCTATATATATATATATATATATATATTTATATATAGGCCATATATATATTTATATATTTAATATATATATATATTATGATATTTATGTTTATTTTATTTATATATTTATATATATATATTTATATATTTATATATATTTTCCCATAAAAAATATATATATAAATGTGCATATTTATATATTTTTATATATAATTTATATATGTATATTGATATATTTAAGTATATAAACTTATAATGGATGTCTGTTCAATATGTCTAACATATATATACATATATATATATACATATATATATATATATATATATATATATATATATATAATTATTTTTATAAAAAAAAATTATAACATAAGTATGTTATAAAATCACTACAAAATAGCCATTTTGTTTCAACACACACTCTGTGTCTTATCAAGTGATGGTGTTGAAAATAAAATAAATGGTTTTAAAAAGTTTCAGATTAATTAACGATCCTACACTAGGGGAGCATTGTTACAAAAGCTAGAATAACCAATCAAAAAACGAAGTACAGAAAGATTCAAAGCTTGACAACAAAATACTGCTATTATAGCTATTTAGATCTTTAAATACGTAATATTAAAAATAATTTTTACTAACTAATAATTATAAA